>WYDI02025132.1:0-44318 GCA_009867235.2 Psittacus erithacus | reverse complement strand
CTCTCCATCCCTCTGGGAGTGGGGGGCGGGGGGGGGAAGGAGAGGTTGTGGGGGGGAATGAGCAGGCTACATGCTTTTCTAATTTATGACTAAGCTTAAACCACAACAGCTGCTCAAAAATGGGAGTCACCAATCAGCGGAGAATGAAAGATGATAGGTAAGGTAATGGTGCCACAAATGGTTTTTAAAGTGAGAGCAAGTTGCTTGTGTAATTTCCATGAAGAAACCACAGCCCATATAGTAACCAGCTGCAAGATACTGTATGAGTAGGTTAGAATACACTCCTTGGAAATTAGGGAGGCACAGGTGCTGGTGTTTGTGCCCACTTTCTTATCAAATAGTTATTAAGTGTATTATCAAAGAGTTTTTAACTCTAGCAAAGGGTTTGTTAATGTATAAGCCACCAAAAAGTATATGGAATTTCCCTCTCCAAAATGAGAGCTCTGCCAAGCAACGTGTCACAGGTGTGGTCCTAAAGGACAAAGCTGCAGCGATGATATCAACAGCAGTCAAGAGACGAAGGAGCTAGGAGGGCTTATGGAAAAAAAATCTGGGTTTAATCTGTTTAGGTTGATGACTACACACCTGTGGGGAGATATTAGAAGGAAGGCATGGTGTTTGCATAGAAAGCAATGTGTCTGGCTACACCTGACAGTACCTGACCTCATTGCTTGTGAAAGAGATTATATAGATAAGGCAATTGAGGGAAGAGTGATCAGTTTAGAGGCCTGTGGAGCATTCATAAAACATTGGAGGAATCAAAGATGGAAACAGTGGCTAACAAAACTTCAAGATATTTTACTGAATCAGAGACACTTAAGGAACGTAATGCATGTTAGGGATAGTTTTAGCTAAGAAGAGATAATTGTCCACTTGGATATGAATGGTTTTATTCTGTGAAGTCTAAGACATAAGGTGAACTGGGGAAAAAGTAAATGAGATAGTGGAACTTCTGGCAGTGGCTGTAAGCTGAACATTGAAGCATTTAAAAATTATAAAGAAGATGGGCTGGTAACTGACGGGAAAGAAATATGCAAGAAATAATTTGTAAAGATAAGAGATTCCTTTGCAGCTTTAATTTGATAAAGAGGAGACAGCAAAAAGGAGAAGACTAAAAGAAAAACAGAGGGAACAGATGTCAGTGAGAGAAGAAACAGGATATGCTTGAGGTGGAAGAAAAGGAAGGTAGAGATGAGGAAATAGGCTTTCAAATTTCGTATGGGAGAATTTAGTTATAATTCTCTGAGGGACAGGAATAAAGAAAGTAAAAGCAAGTTATATAGACTGTGAAAGTGCTCACATCATTTTACCGCTCTTCTCTTAAAATGAATTAGCTAGATTCAATATAATGATATAAAAGGAAGCAGGGGAAAGAAGTGGCTTGAGCAGTGAATCAAAGGTGACAAAAGGAGCTAGGAACAGAAAAGTCATATTGTCAGCTGGAACATAGAAATAACTGATAGTAAAGGGTTTTGACTCAACTTCAAAGCAGACCCATGGAAAAATATTTTTTTCAAGTGAATAGTTTGGGTCTTTAAAGTATTAGAATGATTCCATTTATTACTTTAATGCCCTTTTTTATGCTATTATTTTTTCTTTATTTGCATTATTTTTTGGGGGGTGCAATGTGATCAAAACTCAGAATCAATGTAATATTGTGTCACGTGTCTCATGTCAATGATATCCAGCTCCAGTTCAGCCTTTATTCAGGTTACTAAGTTTTCTTCTTGGATAACACTGACAGAATAAACAAAAAAAGCAGACTTCCCTTGAGCCTTGATTTCAGTTTTTGGCTCTGAGCTATGACTGACAGGTCTGGTCTGCAATTGCAGGCGACTTTGTGCTTCCAGTTTCAGGGAATCCAGTGGTATATCTCTGATCTTCTGGGTAATAAGGCACATCCAAATCTGTGACAATAACAATAAGGTACATCCAACTATGAACTGACAATTTTCAGGGGCTTGGCAATTTGGTGAAAGTTGAGTGGATTTTCATAGAGTGGAAGTCACAAGCTAAACAAAAAGAGGAGCTTCTGGGTAAATCAAGCTCCTCCTCCTACACTTCCAAACTTTAAAGAGCTATGTTCTCTCCACATAAATATTTCTGAATACTTTTTGTTATGGAGAAATCTTTTCTCCTTAGCCTCACACTCAAAAATGGTTATGCTGTTTAAGCTCATATTGATTTGGGGAAAAATCAATGGAAAAAGTAAAACAACCAGAGACAAGTGTCTAGCAGGCACAAGTTCAACTCATGTGCTTAAGGTTTGCAGTCAAAGCAAAACTGTTATGGTGGAAAGCATAGGGCAAGCTGTAAGTGGTGGTGCTTCCCACATCGTTTATATTTCAAATCCAGAATGCTGTCTGTCATTGAGACCTAGCTTGCTGCCAAGAAAAGTCATAATATCATAAAAAAGAGAGTTTCTGTTTTTCTGAGGTTGTATGATCAGTATATTCCCAATAAGCATACAGCTTTTTTGTTGTTTTATTTGTGTAACAGGTAGTAGTTATAGATTGCAGAGGGCATTTTTCTCTTATAAACTAGATTAAGGTCCTTCAACAATATAGGAATGCCTTACCAACAGAATTCCCCCCTTGAGCTGTGTTTCAGAGAAAGGAAGAAATGCTGCTGCTGTCAATGTGTCCGTCATGGCTGCTGAATTTAGAGCTGCCAGCAGCTCTGAAAGCTTATTTAGAAGACAGCATGGTAGTAGCAAGTGTAAGACAGAACGTGCATTTTCAAAGTGAGTCCACTGGTAGCAAACTGCAGTCACGCAGTGCAAGAAAGACAAAAGTGTGTTACATCATGAATCACAACACAACAAATCATTCTGGAAGTCATCAGCAACCAAGGATTGTGATTAAACATCAAGATGGAAAACAGCAAGCTCAAAATAATAGCAGGTGCTGTAAATGAAACTGGAAATGAGAAAATCCTAAAATGTTGCAATTGCTTTGGTCTCAGCTGCTGGACTGCACTGAATTTTCAGCTTGAAGACAAAATGAAAACTTGTGAAAAACAGATACCAAGAGCTAACTTTCTACTCTGTGAAGGACAGGAATGATGGAAACACACTACGTTTTATAGGAGCTCTTTTCAGGTGTGGTTAAGACTGTAAGTAACTGAGAAGTGCTAATTACAGGTGACCTAACTTGTCATGGAGAAGCTATACCCCTATTCTGTGAGAATTTTGATAAGATTTTTTTTTACATACATTGAATTCAGGAGTAGATTTTTAATAAGTATCTGCACAAAGTATTGCCCAGTGTTATCAATATGAATATTCAATTAATCCTAACACATTTGGAATAGTTACAGTAATGTTGTAGCTAGCTGTAAGAACTCGGTTGGGCATTTTCTCCTCTAGCTATCTCCCTTTCAGTGCACAGATGGAATTACAGCCTCATCAGGCTTGGCTCTGTTGTTGCAGTGCTTCCGGGCTACTAACGCCACGGGGAGGAGCCCTGCAGAAAGCCATGCTGAGGAGATATTGGCACCAATGTCTCAGCGGTGTAATGCGCTTGCTTCAAGCCGTGAGTCGTAATTGTGAGGACAAGGGTAAATAGTGTAAGGGCAGAGACTTCTGAACAAAAGCACTTATCAAGCTGGAGCTGCATTGCTGTGATATAATCTGCATGGTGCTGGGAAAGGAATGATTTAGCATGTGTGTTTCCAACAGAAGTGTTACAGACTGAAAGCTATGTCTCAGTCTCACTTTTTCAGTAGTTAAAGCTCGCTTCATATCTGGTTTGCGTGAATTGTAGATACATGCTAGATTTTGTTTAGTTTTGAGGTTGTGGACAGTGACAATGAAATAGTTTTCCCAAAAGGCTCATATCAGAAGCCTTATCTGGGCTCCTATTAAGCTCACAAGAGTTGTTTTTCCTTTTCCTGTTAAGTGCTCTGAATATGGCCTACTGTATGTTTTGTATGCTTCCTTAAATCATAGCCTACAAGGAACCCAGACCATTTTCTTTAGATCTCCCGTTATGAAAGGCCAAGCATTTGCCCCAAATTTGATGTATCAAGTTAATATCCATGTGAAAAATTGTTGGCTGGAAGTAAGAAGCTGAAAAAACCACAGCTGTGAAAAACAAAAGAGTAGACTGTTGCCAAAACTGAGACCAAAATAATCCACATCTGAGTAGAAAATATGACAGGTATATTTTGTTGAGAGGTATTTGTGCAATACATCACATACATTTATACTTTAACAAGGAGACTGTTATGACTAATACCTAATGTACATGGTCTTTTAAGGCCCAAAGATATGTATTAAGTGAATAAGGTAGATTTATAGTTTAATAGTTCCTTTTTAGGACATATAGCGAGATACATTTGAAAAAAGCACACGATACTATCTTCAGATCACTAACTGGAAGAAACTGAAAAGGTGTTTCAGTTCTGGGTAAGTTTATGTTATTTATTTAAAATCTATAACCTTAGCTGTAACTTTGAAAAAATTGTCAGTGCAGAAATCTTCAGCAGCATTTCATAAATCACCGGGTAAACAGAATATTTCAGCTTCTGGGAAATACCAGTGTCTGCCACAGAGAAAAAATTTCATTGCATAGCAAGTTACCCTGCCTTTAATTAAACAAACAAACAAAAAACATTTCTGAAGACCAATACGCAAAGTAAATGTATGTATAGATGCATATATATATGCATATAAAATGCAGACTTTTGGGCTGTGGCATGAGAAATGAGGAGCTGCTAAAATGTACCCACAAGCTTTGATATGGAATAGGAAGTATACTTCAGCAATTTTGAACGCTGAATTTTAATTTTTGGCCCTTTAGGTTCAAATATTTTAGCATTTTTGTTCCATGTTGATATTAATAAAGTTCTTATTACTAACCAGAAATCCCTGGAATGCTGGTGCTGCACTGTGCTAGGAATATTGCTGTGTTGAAATAAGACAAGTGCAGCTGTGAATTTATAGCCTTTAGTTTCAGTTTGTCAAAAACTGTGCAAAAATAATCTGTAACTTTGTCATGGCCTGAGTGGAAAACATAAGTATTTTTAAGACTAAGAACTAAACATGTATGTGATAAGGTAGATCTGGGAGTTAAGGGGAAATAGGTAATATTGCTAAACCAAATTATTTTTCTGGATACAAAAAATGATGCATATAGAAAATAAGAAAAAGCCCAACTGTCTTAAAATTTTGTTTACTGAGCCATATTTTCAGTTTATTTCCACAATTATGAAACTGTTGTCATCACGGTTAGTATGTACTAGCAGAAATACAAGCTGATCATGAGATTACAATATTCCAGGAGCTGGGATTTGTTTTGTTTGTGGTGGGACTTTTCGTAGTCTCTGAACCAAATTGAAAAATCGGCAACATAACAGGCATTGTATTTGAAACATTACGGAGGGCATGTCACCTTCTGAAAATTTCCATGATTTCTAGGCCAAGTGGAAACTAACTTTGCTTCTGAAGTCAAGGCAAGTCTATGCTGCAGTGGAGAACTTTAGTTACATCTTTAATCAAGCCAGCAGGGATAGGAAATGTGTGTCAGCACAAATTTTGGTGTGGGCTAGAAACTAGAATGTTTGCTCCCAAACCTTTCTTTTCACTCCTGTTGAACCACTCTACAGTGCAGCTTGAGTGAGTCAGGTTATTCCCGCTAACATTACACGCCCTGACCACAGTGCAGTTGTACCTTGACAGCAGTGTGGCAGCAGCAGTTCCAAATCTGATGATGGAAAAACAGCCCACAGTGTCTACTCTGCCATCTGGGAATTGCAAAAGTCTCTAAATGCCCTCCTACTAAACTGAGTCATGTTCTTGCAAGCCCTGAACCTAGCAGCAAGAAAAATAGAGATGTATTTTTCATCAATAGAATTTACACTTTAAACAGATGTTATATGCTTTATCTTTATGCCTAATTTAAGCGTAATAAATGCTAAATGACAGTGAAATTTTTCCTAGCATGTTTGAAATTGTATACATTTGTGACAATATATCTCAAAGTGCTCTATTTAATTAAAGCCTAAAGTGTCTTTGTTCAGGCTGCATTTATTTTTCAATTCTGTGGGTGCGCATGCATGTATTTTCCTTAAATAGTATTTATGCAATCTCGTTTCTTCAGTGAAAGATTTTGCAGCAATAAAATGCTGAAAGTGTTACCATAGCAATAATGATCCCAAAGTATCAAAAATTATCTTGCTAAATCCCACAATAGCATTGTTACTCCTGCAGTTACACCATCACTGAATTGCTAAGTGAATTTCCCATTTTTCCTGAAGGTGACATCATATGATAGTCATATATGAAATAAATCTATCATTTTTGTTCTTATGCGA
Source organism: Psittacus erithacus (assembly GCA_009867235.2). Classification (NCBI taxonomy): domain Eukaryota; kingdom Metazoa; phylum Chordata; class Aves; order Psittaciformes; family Psittacidae; genus Psittacus; species Psittacus erithacus. Next base: position 38,003 of record WYDI02025132.1, on the reverse strand, counting down.
GTAGGTTCACTGACTTAAGAAGGAGTATGTACATCAGTAAAGCTACTTCACTTGAGAATGAACTGTGACAACAAATAAGAATAAAACAAAAGCATCATTCCAAGCTCCAGGAAAGATATAGGATGTGACAGTTTTCTCATTCATACTACAGTAACCTAAGAATAAATGCATTAAGGCCAAATTAGTTACATAGAATGAGTACAAGAGAAACGAGAATATTAGCAAAATCTTATGACCCCTGTAGGCCAGTTGTAAGTTTATGGAATTATTATAATATTAATTAAAATTTACCAACAATGAATATACTCAAGTAGAAGCTTTGGGCAAAAATATTCAAATAATCAGCTATTAAATAACAAATGGTTTGTAACACTACAGAGATATTATATGTATATGTATCTGACTTCCTTAGCATTAATAGTGATAACTCAGTGTGCCAAGGTTCTGTTGTGCAAAATGGTATGATGTGACTTCTTTTCCTAAATCAGTGCCTTTTCTCAGATGTTGGACTTATTCCCAGATGTTGGACTTGACATTTGAAATTTCTGGACCAGATTTTGTATCAGAAGATACTTACAAGACTCTTAGTGCTCCAGATCAACCTGCATAACCTCAAATTTTATTTCAAGTCTGTTGTATTGTATAGAAATAACTGGGCAAAAGATGACTGCTTTGCCTTAATGAAAAAGATGCCATCATTATGGTAGGAGAAATTTGTCTGTGATTGACTTTTGGATTTCAAATGTCTGATTTCAAGTGTTATATTGAGAGCTCTTCAGAGTTTCCTCAGTAGATTTGTAACTCATGCATAAGTCTCTGAATAATGAGATTTCTGAGACTGCCCATTGTTTCTTTTCCCTTGCAAGCCATATCCCCTCTTCTACAACAAAAGAACTGTATATGTTCTTATATTTAACATCAGGTTAAGAGAAAACCAATTCCCTCAGATCTTGTTTGGGCAGAACCTTTCCCCATGCCTTTCTGTCTCTGAGTGGCTTTTCAACATCAACCTCTTTTCATATTTCCTCCAGTGCTCAAGAGCACTATTGTGAAAGCGACGTTGTGGTTTCGTTCTTAATGCAGGTTTCATATTTTAGTATTTTCCTGGGCACAACATTAAGTATGAAAGATGCTGGATTCTTTGACAAGACTTGGCATATATTACAAAACCATTTCCTTTAATCTACAGCTGTTTGCTTTGGAAGGCAATTAGGCATCTCTATTCATGAAGTTTCTCATATTTTGATATTCCTGTCTGTCCCTTGCTGTTTTGTTTGGGTTTTTTTTTCTGCTTTTCGTAATATAAAACCCAAATTGAAAAGGCAGTGGCTTCTCACATTCCTCCCTGTTTTTCTGTGGTGATTTACAAAATACAACCGATTAGCCTAATAAAGTCTGAGCGCTACACTAAACACTTCTCAAACTTCATACTTTTTTTTTTTTTAAGTATGCAGTTACACTGGTGTTTAATATTTCCTTGTGAGATGGGTATTTGTAGAATTCTTATGATGATTTACTATGTGAATCTTTATAAAATTACCATAATATTGGTACATCTTTTGCCTAAAAGAACTTCACTGAATTGCATATGCCGCAGCTCCTTCCACTGCGGCGATTACATATGATTTAAAGTTTTGCTGAAGAACTGTTGTTGAATCAATGTACATCTGAAAGTAACTATGTTGAAATAGCAGTCTTGGCTTCTGGGATAATAAATACTTCAGTAGGAATTACACATCTGTAGTTGTGTAACATGATGCTACATCTCATCTCAGTAGTATCTCAGGAATGAAAGTTTACATCCAGGAAAGATAGCTTAATGTCCTCAATACCACATTGTGCCTCCCAAACAAGTCAATTATCAGATAGCTATGTTACAACCATGAGTTTTTCCATCTATCATTAATAATATATGATTTGCAAGCACCTACTAGCTTATTCAACACAGGTGAACCATCGTGATGATAAACTTATGGATATCTTTAGAAGAGTTACTAAATAAACTATTGTCTATGTAATTACACAAAGAATTTTTTTTTAATTGAAACAAATTTTACATAAATCATTTTTTATAAATATTAGAACTGATAATTTATCATTAGTTGCAATTAAATTACCAACTTATCAGAGCAGTGTTAGAATTTTACAAAGGTTTCAATCTATAGTTTGCGAAAAATTCCCTTTCTATGTTGCTGATAAGCTGTACACATTCCTTGTTGTATATGATGTCACATATCACATGTATTATTTCTCTATTTACTGTTTAAATAAGAAGAAACAAAACCATAATTTTGATAGCAAATAGCATCAATTTTGAGTAATATCATCCATCATTAATGGAACTTTATATTTTTGCTAATAAATTAAGTCATCTTTATACCAATAACTGATAAATAAGAAAGGGACTGTGACAATGCGTATTTATTAATGTACATGTTTTTGTGGGTTGTTTTTTTTTTTTTGTTATTTTTTTTTTAATGCTTAGAAGTAGGAAAAATGCTTTCAAATTTGGACACGTCATTTTTGCTTTCTTGTCTCACCCATCTGGTTAATGTCTCTAGCCTTCCACATGCCTTCTCTGGTTTCTGCTATTATCTTGACAACATACGCATTGATACATGTTTAAAGTGATCTGGTGTTTCTTTTGAGTCCCATATTGATTAAGCCTGCTGAGTTATTCTGAATTTAAAGTATATGTCTTGCCGACAGGTTATGGGAATGCCTGCTAGAAAAGAAACATAATGATGTTGCATAGATTGGGTTCTCTAAATTATATGGGGTATGCAAGGTTTGTTTGCAAACTCTCAAAAGAAAGACGCTATGGTTTTCCCAATGCAGACTGATATCAAAAGAACTCTGTGATGCTCCTATTGTGCTGTGGGATATGATTTGGTTATGATATTGGAGCATTTATTGTGTTTGATGAGAAATGAAAATGAAAAACCATGAACATGCAGATAATGCCATAATTGTGTTTTGTAATTCTTGCTTAATTAGCTACAGGGCAGAAATACTCTGCTTCTGAAAGAAAACCCAAAGGATTCTAATTTTACCAAGATGATATCTAAACAATGGATATGAGGCTGGTACTGGAAATGGGGAGTATAGTTTGTTCCCTTTATATGTGTCATTTTTCAGGAATTTTTAAGGACGTATTTTATTCAGTTGTTTCTTCATAAGATTTCAAAATATGCCCGAGTGTTATATTCTTTAATATTCAGTTTATGGCACTCCAAGGATCCAGATGCAGTCAAAAAAGGACTACTTTCTATTTTAAGAAGTAATGCGTTCATTAGGTCCTTCATTTCTTCCCCCTGAAAGAATATATTTTTCTATGAGGAAAAAAATATTTTTTTTTTCAAGAGATGATAGAAAGTGCAGAATTACAAGGACTATAGGTACTGAAAATCTGCAGTTCTTCATGGATACTTCATTATCTTTTTTACATTCATTGCCCTTAATTTCAGGAAAAACAACGAATTTTCAAGAACTCCTTCAGAAAGATTTTCTATTACAAGCATATACTTGTATTGATAGAAGAGCTAAAGATTTATTTCTAAAAAGACTTTTTGGTCATTGTAAGAGATGCGCTAGAAAAGTAGGTTAAAATTGTGTTGCTAGGAAACAGAAGTGAATCCTAGCAACTGCTGCTGAGAATGAAAATTGTATGCCTCTGTTGGAGCTTTAACCCACAGCAATTCAGCTGGCTAATACTGTTTTCTTAAAAAGGATTAAATTTTTGGTCACAATCTTTGCTATTTTATTAGCAAAATGGTATTTCTTATTTAGAATTGTGCTCTTACAGAAGGAAAATATTTTTTTATCCATTAGAGTATCTCACAATGTACTGGTGACATGCTCAATATTCAGCTGGACCAGAACTGTAATATTTTGAGGTCCATTTTCCTCATCTACATGCAGGACTCACCAGTCAGAAAGATACTCATTAACCTATGGCTGTAGGCAATCAGTACTCTGACAGAGTATTTGTTTTAATGAATTCATATTGTTATGTTCAGGGGCTGAACATCTCAGCGATAAAGTATGCAGTTGTGATCCCAAAGTATTTTTAGGAAAATTAAAACTAAAAAGGGTTGTTTTTTTTAAATACATGTAGGCAGCCCTTATTTTGGGAGTAGCTTTATTTCCTTCCTGGACTTTCATTCTTCCATCTTCTTTTCTTTCTTGCTGTCATTTCTCACAAAAGTTCTTCTTATATCATCAGTACCTTTGCTTTTCTGTCAGCCCTTTTCTCTCTTGCTCTTCCACTTACACAGTCACCCTGCCTTCCATGCCTATTTGTAACTTCTTCTTTCTTTCTTTCTTCCTCTCCCCTCTTCCCTGATCCGCATAGTTATATTCATTCTCTCCAGTGAACCTTTGTATTGGAAAACAGGGCATAGTTACAGGACACTATAACTTCATGTTTCATTTTAGTGTTGCTGAATACCATCAAAGTACATAGACTTGTATTAGTGAAAGCAGCATAGTAAAGACTTTTTTATTTTCAGTGTATAGGCTAATACTGTGCAAGCTCAGGACCCCTTGATCTACATTCATATGGTTTCTCTATGTATGTAAAGACACATATACAGAGTTAAATATAGCATATGATTCCAAATTTTTATGTGTATTCTTATGCGTGTATGTGTAAGGATGTCTTGGTCCTTCCCTTAATGTCAAGATAAATACTGGTATAGGAGTAATATAAAAGAGGACAACATGCGCAGCTGACACAGGTTCTAGTATTTGTTATCCTTCTGTATTATGTACTCAATCTTATCTTAGAGTAATCAAAAAAAATTGTGTAAATGAGGCCAGGCAGTTATTGTGATCTGAAGTGCTGTGTCCTGATGGTGAAGACATGTTGAGGGGTGGGAACTCTGAGGGAGATATAGATATAAAAATGAAAGAAATAAGGGACAACACTTGAAGAAAAAACAATCAGATGTGATAGAATTTAGTCTCTGTAACAATCTCAGGTAAACTACCTATGCATGTAGGAAAATGTTGCTAAGGAGTAGCTTTGGAGAGATTGTGATTTATAAAGTGGGGGATTTTTGGAGAAAGAACATGAATGTATCAGGAAATCGTGAAGAATCAGTCAAGTTTTATAGCAGTATGATAAAGAATACTGTAGAAAGCCTTTCTGCATTGTGGTTTGAAGTATTTGAGTAACACAAAATATAACTGACTAGAAATGTAGGGGTATGTTATCTTTGGTGTATATTTGTGGTGGTTTAGTTTGGGCATGTAAGAGATGTACGAACAGTTGTGATGGAGTTGGGAAGCTCTTCTCTCACTCACCGGTCAGATAAGGAGCTAGTCAAGAACTGAACAAAACCACCAAATTTTTCCTGTTTGTCTGCTGGCTGTTTTTATTCTCTTCTTAAAAAAAATTAGGGAAATATCTTTTAGGCTTTATTGTTTGCAAACTGAGGAAAAACACTGGCCATGGGGGCAGGAGCTAGGTACAAATGTGAGGTTCCCCTCTTATTTATTATTGTGCTTCCACAACCTGGGTGTCTTTGCTAAGATATATCTTAAGTATGCAGGCCTTAGCCATTTAAAAACCTATAGATCAGAACCTATAAGTAAATTTGTACAGTGGTAGATAAAGGTGCAGAAACTCCTGCACTACTTCCATTCACACTTATGGAATATTGTATTTACCAAATGAGCTGCTATATTCTATAAACCAGCCATCTGTGAATTCACATGAAGTATTGTCTTGGGAAAAATGCATTATGTTTTTGTTCCTGCCTTTGGAAGGTCCTTGTTTGTGTGATAGAAGAAAATCAGTTAATCAATATAAGAAACTAATATCTCAGTCCTGAGATGTGTTCATGCACTTATAAATCAACTCACAGGCAGTAAACTCATTTTGTTGTTGCAAGATTACTTTTACTGCAACTAGCAGTTAAGAAAGCTATTAGAATCTATGTGCCTAAACATGCAATTAAATAGAATTTGGAAGACTCCTTGCTATAATAATGTCTCCTCGCTCCCTTTAATGTTGAAGAGTATTTTAAATGTTATTTCAGTTTAATCAGATCATTGGGTGAAAGATAATTTACTTTCAGCATGCATTTTTTTCTCTTTGTCTTTAATTTGGGAGCAATTTCTGACAGAAGAGTTCGTGTGTTGTTTAATATTCTTGTAGAAACTTATGCTTCATTGAGATTGAACTCGTTTGTCCCCTTTGTAATAGGAGTGAAATAGTGTTACCATGGCTGCAGGTTACATATGAGAAAAATCTTGTGTGGGAGGATGTTCAAATGATGTGGTTGTAAGTAAAACAGCAGAAGTTATTCATAATGCAAAATGAACAAAATTCCTCCTGGCAGCAGTAACGTTTTAGAATTTTCCTCTGTGTGAAAGCTAGCTTGAACTGTATAGTCTCCTAAACCTTTCTTAAACATGTCATACTTAAAACTGAACAGAAGTTGATGTGGTGTACAACTGTATTTTAGCAATAAAGCATATGCTAGTCTGTTTAAGAAAGAATAGAAACATAAAGTAACTGTCTTGCATCCCTCACACCTGTTCTTATGATGAAATAGAATAAAAAGTTTGGGTTCCCAGAAAGCAGAGGACCAAAGAACGTGGGATGTAGTTTTAGGGCAATGATGCTTTTCCAACTGTAGACTACTGAAGCTTCTACTAATCTTTAAACAGGATCATTAATGGGGTAAGGATTTAAATGACCTCTACTGTTTCCAGAGTAATGAACAGACAGAAGTGATGGAGTAAAAATATTAACTACTTGCACATGCTTGTATAGCCTCAGGATTGATATTAAGGAGCTACATACATGGTTACAAAGGTAGTCATGGGAAAAAGTTTTCAGATTCTGTAAATCTGAGACAATATGTGAATCTCTGGCACCAAGTTTGTTAGTGTTGCAAGTTCTGTGGCATTGTAATCTAAGTACCTCTAACTATGACTGTAATCAGGAAAAAAAAAAAGTATAATACTTAATTGTGTGCAACCAAAAGGACACAGGACAGACTTTCAAAGATGTGATAACGCACATGCTGGGTTTTAGAAAATGAAAGTTCTGCCAGTGTTTTATCTGCTAAGAAACTGAAATACTGGTGGGGTTGTAGGCATCCAAATATCACAGTAGTCGACAAATTGATGGCCACTTAAGTAACATTTATATAAAATCAACATCTGCAGTCATATTCAAGCCTAGTGAATTGCATGAACATTTGTACTGTAACTTGTGGGGTGGCACTGCTTAGCAAGGTCATATTTAAATGATAATATATGGAAGAAATCAATGTGTGTGATAAAGCTTAAGAAATCTAGGGAAAATACAGTAGCTGAACTTTTTCTAGGGGGTGTGAGGCAGTAGAAATTACTGCGGGGAAGATGGCTATCCCTGAACTACCAGGTTGTGTTCCAGGCTACCTTAGTATCCTCAGTGAGTATGTTCCTTTTGGAAGAATGTGTTGCTCTTTCATGGGTCACTGAAACAACAAATCCATTTATACCAGCCTTCCCGCCCCCTCCTCCCCCCCCCACCACACCATTCCCTCCCCATTTTTGGTTGGTTGGTTGCTTGGTTGCTTGGGTGTTTTTTTTTTAAGCTTCAACAGTGCTTCTACTATGGCAGAACTAAAGCTGATATGCCCACTCTAGCCACGAGATATATATCTGGCTTGAGTGTCTGCCAGCTCAATCGACTGCCAACTTCGTGCAGTCTTGCAGTATGTAGATTTTGCCTGGACCCCCTTAATAAAGGTAAACTCTGCCTAGATATAATTATGTACAGTATTTGGTAAGTTAATAAAGGAGAGTTGTGCCTTTAAGGGAACAAAGTTGTTTTGAAGTGACTAACAGTGTAGTCCTTGTACACACAGCTAGAACCTCAGTATGTTAAGAAATACTAAAACGTAATCAGCACTGTGTCAGGATTCTTGATCAAAAAGTAACTGAATCTCACAATCTGCTGAATATGGCTGTTAAGTTTTATGAAATTAGATCTCAGTGGTGTGAACTGGTCTCCCATTTTAAATCAAAATCTCATTGCAGGCATTGGTTTGGTAGTCTTACTCAGGTCCTCGAAAGGTTTTACTTTTTACTAAACTACTTAACGGTTTGTCAAAAGTTGGCAAAAGCGATGGCTTAAAATATATCAGGATCATATACAAGTCAGGTTGAAACAGCTCTGCTGAATAGGTGCTAGCACAAAGTAAGATCGAAACTTGATATACTGGTTATCTTCTACTACATTCAGGGCTGATTAAATAATAGATTTCTCCTTGTGTATATTCTCATGTGTTTGAGAGCATGGAGAATGCTCTCAAATGAAGTGGGGGAGATGGATAAATGGGAAATGCAGGATCAATTAGATATTATTTGTCCATTTTCCGCTGCATTTATTTCCACATCTTTTTATTTCCTGCAGTGTTGTCATTTAACATTTTTTTGGGGGGGATGGGGTGGGGGGTGTGTGTGAAAGAAATGCCTTGCATTTCATATATTCAAAGGGATACTCTGAGGATCTTGACAGAAAATTGACAGTCTCTATGTGCTCTATGCATGTTTGGCAGTGTCACCTAAATCTCAAAGCATGGCTGAGCACACAACTTATTTAATGAGACTTTAACAGATCCAAAAATGTGGTTGACATGAACAAACTTTTATGATTAAATTAAAGATTGTTTCCAGTCCAGAAACCCAAATTAACTACAGGAAAAACAATCCTAATGGCTCCAGCACGCTAAGCAGGATTAAAGAAAATGTGTGCTAGAGCTGACAGTGATCATTGATCAGAACTTCAGTCTTTTTAGCCTTAAGGTAACCAAGTCAGATTTCATCACTCTAATCCTTAAGGTATAAAATAGAAATTGAACTTGCATGGTGATGCAAGCTGGCTATGAAATCAGGAGGCCTTGGCTCACAAAGTATGAAAAGTTGGCATACTCAATGGAAATGATGTTCGGAGCAGTTCGTGGTAAGAATGAGAAAAGCAGCTTCTGCCGGTCTGGAAGAATAAACAGCAGTTCTCTTTTTGCAGTACTCATTCCACACATTAATAAGTATTAGGAGAAAAAAAGTAGAATATATGTTAAACTAGGAATAAAAATAGTGATTCTTTGAAGTTTCTAATGTTAAGAGAACTACTATTATGAAACTTCTATGTGTAAAATATAAAAGATTTTTTGTGAAGAAGTAAGCAGTTAAGAAGTAAAATCTGCTTCATCTTTGCAAGAAAAGATCTAACTAGCTACATGAAAGGGGGACTATTTATTCTGTCTCATAAGCATCATAGTTACTTATTTCTTTATATTACTTGTAAATCCTAGATCTTTTATGCAGCTAAAGAACCAGAATTTGAAATGCACATCAGAAAGAAGGATTACGAGGTGAGAACGTCTGAGTCATGAGCACACCATGTCAGTTCTAATTGGACTTTGCTTTTTGAAGCAGAAGCAGTGCATTGTGTCAGTCGGACTCCTCCTGAGAGTATGGGCAGGGATCTCTATATAGAGTATTGGTTAAAAAAGAAGTCTTAAATACGGAGGTAATGTGAGGGGATTATTCCTAACCTCTCTCATCTCAACTGTCAAATTATGGAAGGAAAATAGAAATTAATTACTTTTTACGTTTGTATTTTAGAACCACAGAATTGTTTAAGGGACTAGTTCTGCAGGATCTGTGTGGCCAATGAAAGGTCATAATGTAATCGAAGCATAATTGTTTGGGTTGATTTTTTATATTCCTATGTACATAAGAGTTGATAGGGTCCAGAAGTGGAGCTTTTCTCTTCCCACAAGAAGGGTGTAGGAAAAACCTGCCCAGTATAGCTTTACCTATTTCGGCCTTTGAGATCTCTGCCACTAAGATAGGTGGGGCATAGGCACCTGTCCCAGATTGCATTCACAGGCGTACCCCAGGGCAGGTTTACTACTGTAGAGATTTTCACCAACTGTCTTACCTCCACCCTTGTGCTTTGGGTGTCACCCCAGAAATCTCAGTGCTTGTCAGAAGCAGCAGCACTATCAGCTATCACTGTTCAACAAAATGCACATCCCAACTCAATATGTTGCAGCACATATTCACAAATATTATAATCCCAAGAGTCATCACTTAATGATGCAGATGGCCAGATAAAACTCTGAACAATACACCCTGAAATAATAAGGCTCTCTTCAGCTACTTATATGAAAGTAATCTTTATCTTTTAAGGTGCTTCACTGCATACTGCTAGAGGCCCTCTAAAGAGAGAGCACATAGGTTGCATGATGCACTGGTGAGTAGTTGGGCTGTGATCTCTTTGCATTTCTTTTGCTGTTTTGTTTCAACATCATGTGGACTTCTCCCAGGCTCTTCCCCCTCTGATTTTGCCTGTTGATCTTTTGAGTAAAAATGACAAAATTAAGGCCATATAGTCTGTTATGCATCTGTAAAGAGGAAAAAAAGGGCAACACAAGATGCTAATTTAGAAAAGTGCAATGGAAACATGATGATGAGAAACTGCCAAGAAAAAAGAAATAAAAAATGCATTTGAAGCAGTGTCTAGGCACTGGAATAAAGTCCTATCTAAGACATCTTGAAAATGGACTGAAGAGCTGGGGGGGAATGACAGGGTGATGAGTGGCGTATGCTACAGTCCTAGTTGCTACAGGAGCTGGAGCCTGGGTTTGGACTGCTTTTGCGCATATGCAGGTGCCTTACACCACCTTTATACCATGTGCACTTCCATCAGTCCAGCGTTGGCATTTGCAGCGCACATTTATATCTAGTGGCTAAAGCATGAATACATCAACTCTTGCCTTGTGGCCAGGCATATCTATTTAACTGTTAAAAATTGAATGCGGCAAGAAAGTATCAAACTGGAATTATCAGAAAGAGATGTGTAAGAACAGCCCCCTACATGAGGTTATGAGTAAGGAGTGAGCAGCTAATGTCTGAGCTTGGAGGTGGGCTGGGAGTTTGGAGAGCGGTACACCTCTGGAATGTGAAGGTATCAGGCCAGATTCACCAGACAAACTCTGACCAAGAATTAACTTACTGTCCTGGACTTTTGATTCTGACCCTTAATATCTGCATAGAGTTACTACTGAAATATCATTATTGTTGGTTAAGCTTATTCTCTGTTACCTCTTTTGGAAAACAATCTCCTAGTAATATTACATTTCTTTAAATAAATTTAGGAAATTTCCTCTGCTGGAAATGTGCTTATTTCTGGGCAGTTCTGCCTAGAAAAAATATCAGCATAGAACTGGAAGAACAAATCTCTCTTGCACATTTTCTCTCTCTTTCTCTCCCCTCTTCCCCTGATATTTATACTGCAGTATGTATTTACATGCAAACATATGTAATATAGACTGATGTTGGAAATTTAGTGGGTGACTCAGGAAAGCAGCAAAAATGTAATAATAAACAAAGACAGCTTTCATGAACAGTACTTGTGCAGAATATGGAAATCTGCAAATAAGAGATGTAATCATGAAATAGGAACAGAACTTGTGCAGCATATTTATGGTGATGCTAAAAGGAACAAAATGCATAAACACATTAAGATTCAAATGAAATAGAAAGATACTGTGGAATAGAGGCCTATTCAAACAGTGGGATAATTTCTGCTGGAAGGAGCCATGTCACTAATGTAACTTCAGTATACACTGGAAAAAATACCATTAGGAGCAGTCATACTTTGACGGAAAATAGAAGTAACACTTCCTGTTTCTTTTCTGAGGAACAGCAAAGCATAAGACGGAAATTGTGAATTTTCTTGGATGACTTGTATACAGTACTTTCAGAGACAAAAACATGGGAAGAAAATGCTACTCAGCAGCATTTCTGTGATTTTATTGATATTTACCAGTAGGGAACGGTCCACATTTTAATTTCTGTCTCTAAGGGGTATGCTTATGGTGCCAATTACTCTTGTTGTCAATTAGCTCTGTCCTATTCTGCTTTGATACATGCATGTTTGGTTAAACATAATGATTGGTTAAGAGTAATGATGATTATCTGATCTAATTTAAAATGCCTTAAGGTCACGCTCAGAAATGGACAGCGTTGGTCAATGTGTAGTAACATAATGTAATATTGGTTGCTTCATTTTCCCATATTTTTCATGTAAGGGATTCTGTCAAAAGTTCTAGAAAATAATTCACTCCCTATGTTATTGGAGAGGCAAAAATTGTAGTAATAGGTTTTCTTTGCCTAGGCTGCCTACTAGCAGTTCCTCAGGGAACACTGAGAAAGCCCCATGGGTACTTTCGGTCTGACTTGGGGGTAAAGAGGGTGTCTCCTTTGCCAACAAGTAAAGGGAAAGCACAGATGAAATGCTGGTATTGAATGTCATCTTGGGGTTCTGTTCAACTCTCTCAGGCTCCCTAGTGTTCTCCAGCTGAGCAGTCATGTGGAAACGCCGAACAAACATGATATGAGGTAATACTGGGAGCTGTATACAGCTGGAAGCTATTAATAAGAGCCAGATGTGCTTTTGTGGGCCTTGCTTCCTTACCTATCTCTGGAATAAAGTAAATTCAGTAGCAAGAGAGTGATGCCTGTGGCCGGGATTGAGCAAGAAGCTCTTTGGGGAGTAGAAGCAGATCTGAAAAGATGCACTGCAAGTCCTGTTCTGCACTAGTCCAATTTTCAAGTGGACAGTAGTGGATAAATTAATTACTATCATCATGAAATACATACTTGTGAGACATTCTCACTGGTGTCTTGGACTAAAGCTTCGCTGCCAGAGTTCTCAAAAGGAGTTAAGGTCTCTTTTACTTGCCTACATATGTGTGTATGTGTATTTTATTTATATTCTGAAAAAAACCTTAAAACATACCTATATTCATGATTGTGCACATGAAAGCTATATTAGAAAGTTGCATATAGTTTTCCCACATTTTAGGGTGGACTTCAGCTAGATTTATTTATTTGTTATGAGGGGACCTGGATATATTGTATCCGACCCTTTTTTTCTGCCGTTAGCCACTTGGCAAAGTGCTTGCAAAGGGTTCAGCTGAAGTTGAAATAGTTGAACCAATATACAGAGCAGTTAATTAAATTGGCCAAGGTACTTCTGGCTCCAGTTTCAGGGCTTTAGGGAAGGGCCTTATTAATTTTTTCCAATTTACTTTCAATGATCTGAAAATGATCAGCAGCACTATTCTACTACATAATAAAATATTTTATCAGAAAATTTTTAATTGACCTCTCTGTAAATTACTACCAGATTATCTGCCTATGAAAAGAAAATAAGGATTTCTATTTTCTCTGTGCTCTGATAGCAAAAATGCTGTTAAAACAATACTTTTTATAATGGATCTTTTTTACGATTGCATGGAGTTTTACTGAACATTTACAAAATTACAAGAGTGTACTTTCTAAAAGAATTGTAAGGCTGAATCTCAGTTGCACTGGCTTTTAGTGGAACAGTAAACCAGAGCAGAAAATAAGAGTGCAAAATATGACAATATCACATAGATGTATGTGAAAAAATAGTAAATTCTCAACAAAAAGAATTCTCTAGGGAAACGTGGTTTTTTTCATAGATTTGTACTTCATACCATTTTTTTTCATACTGTTGGTACGATTATTCCCTTTTACATTACTTATCCTTGTTAACATTTTGGTTTCCAAATCAAGGAATTATTGGAGAATGGACTTAGATTTTAAGAAAATTAATTTCTGAGAACTCAAATAACTGCTTAAATGTTACCCATAATTAGGGTCATTTTTAAAATTAAAGAGGAACCTAGACTTTTTACACATGCATACATATGCTTTGATGTGTTTTTTCCAAACATACCCTACTGCATCATTCTAGGTTGTTTTGGTGGAAAATTCACCTTGCCCATAACTTTTTGTTTGAAAATTCATACCAAATATTGACTTCTTCCTGTAAGAACTGAACCCAGCAATAACATGTAGACTAGACTTGATCTCTAAATCAGTGTTTTTCTACCCTTGCACTTAGGCTGTTAATTCTGGTGGTACTAAGCATAGCTTTTCAGTATAATTTTGGACAGAAACTTTCTGCGTTAGCTATCTTTGCTGAATAACTGAGAGTTCAATTCTGTCTTTTCAGTAAAGTCTTCAAGCTCATACTTAAATCTGTGCTTATTTTTTTTTATTTATCATTTACGTTGTTCAGGCCATCTCCAGACATTTTGTGCTTCATATTTGCATGCTAATTTTGAATCTAAATGATTTTCCTTCTTAAATTTCCTCAGAAGTATATGATATTGTACTACAAGCAGGGCTCAGAAATGTGAAGCTTTCCAGTGGATGTGCATATGGTATTTTGGGTAAGATTTTTACTGACAATAATATGACCTGTTGTAAGAACTTCTGCTTTCTTGGACGTTACCTTTTATCTCTATTCATTAATATAAAATCAACCACTGTAGGTTACTTTAAAGAAGTAATAAAATCAAGGAGCTAGACAAAAGATAATCTAAAAACACTTCAGGATGAAAATATTAACATATTTTTGCATATTAGCAAAACCATCAAGGCTGATAAGAAAAAAAATTAATTCCTTTCTTATTTACTTAATTTAGTAAGTTTAAAAATCCTGTTTCTTAGTGTTCCATTTAAATCCTGCTTCTCATCTGTTTAAATATTGTGCAATTTTCTACTTTTCCTAAGTAGCATGGGATCCTAGGAATACCACAGTGCCTTAGCAACAGAGGAACTATATAGGTCATACTAGAATGCTGGGCTTTATTTAGAGTCATAAAAGCTGGCCTAGAGAACAAATATTTTATACAAGTTATTTGGATCTATAACTATGACATCTCTTTTCCATTGATATCACTCAGCCTCATTGAAATATCAATAGCATAATTAACAGAGGAATATTCCAAATTAGATAAGAAACTACTGCTAAAAGTCCTGGTTAGGAAGTAGAAAACAAGATTAAATTTAGAGCATTTTTTTATTTGCACTTCCTCTAATTTAATTTTTTTAAATAAAATATTGCTGTGTCTAATAAAATTCTGATGACAGTAGGATGCATGTATATTTTCTGTGGGCATGTCCATAGATGAAAATTCTGGCTGCCTGACATATCATGACAAGTAAAAGATATTTCAACACGTAATCAGAGAGAAGGACTTTGTTCTTGAGCAACTTACAGTAGGCGTTAGAGCTGCAGTTGCTTAAAAAAACTGCTAAAGCCTTATGCATCTTTGCGTAGCAAAGCTCATATGTGAATTCAGATAGCGGCAAATTGACCTAATGCTAGGCAGGGCTTTCACTTACAATATTTGGATGCCCCTCTAAAGTGTTGCAGAAGTCTGTAATTAGTACATTTACTGCTTTCTTCATCTCAGCTGGAGATAAGACTGCCATTTGGAATATGGATATTATATCTCTGCTATATCTGCTTTAAAAGATTTGTGATGCTGGATCGCTAAATCCCAGAAGAAAATTGATGTTAATTGGTTTCATGATTATCTAGGTTTTTAGGTCTTTGCTTTTGGCCATACACTAGGCTCTCAGTCTGAATCCCTTTTGAGAATTTTCTATTTCAGCATATTTCCACATAAAGGCTGTGTTTTGAAGAATCAGAATTTCTCAGTGTTTCATCAAAAATTCCAGACAAGTTCTAACCTTTTTCTAGCCCCACCCATTTTCTACTCATGATAACGTGCCTAAAATCACATTACAAATATGTGAAAGAGGGCATGCCTGCACTGGCAGTTACAGGCAGGCCTGAGCTCACTTTGGTTATGCTAGCCTGAGAAGGGCAAGAAGACAGCGGGCAGAGGGATCCATGCCAGTTCAATCAAATTCCAGCTACCATAGCGCCATCCTTCGTACAAGGTAATATGACTGGTTGAGAGCTCACCATTAGGGACTGTCAGTATACTTCACTGTTAGGGAGAATTTGTCTGAGTATTAATTCCTAAAGGAGAAAAAAGTATTGCTTTTCAAACCTAGTCTTGGTCTTTCTGGCCTTGGTTTCCAAAATGGAAAGACCTGATTGTATCCAGAGTTGCAGGAGCAGCCATAGCTACCTACAAGGATCAAAGCAGTCACCATCCCCTATTTATGAAATTTTCTCCCAGTGGAAATACCTTCAAGTAGCCCTTTTTTGCATCCACCCAAATAGTCACTAAGCTGGTGGAGAATGACGTTCTTTCATACCTACTTAATCTGCATGTGGAACTCTGGAAATGAGTGATTGTTTTAATTACATGAATTTTTGCTTAAACTCATTCCACCCCCACTGGTCTTAACTGGTAGATAAAGACAGGTATGTTGCTGTACAAGGTAATTGCACAAAACTTCTACAGTAAACCCATAGCATAAGACTTTGTGCAGATGAACCCTGAGACTGAATTGTGCAGATACTGGCCTCAATTTCCAGACATTAGACACTTTGGCTGGAGGTCAGGTATCAGAAATCCCAGACAAATGCACAGTCCCTCACTGTGTTAATAAGGGAGGCTAGGGTTTCTTACACACCACCCTCCATCCCCCTCCCAACTATAAATCCTTGTCTGACTAATGAAAAAGTCATATAACATGTGGTATGTAAAGCTGCAACATGAATGAAGCCCCTTTTCCTATGGACTTGTGCCTTGTGGTTGGTTGGCCTTGATGATTAAGGTAAAAATCCTGAGGCTTTTCCTACAACCCAGTATTTATAAGTGCTGGTGTGCAGATTCTCAGGTTATCGTAAAAAAAGTAAAGTCCTTCTGCAGCCTTTTCTTCAGCCAGAAACTTGAATGATCGCAGTCCTCAGTTTGACATGTATTTCTGCAGAACGTATGGAAGCATAATAATTGTTGAGATCAATGTTCTTTTGTTTAATTTCAGTTGAAATCAGACTGTGGGTTCCAAAGCTATTTAGGAAACATATTGAATGTAATTGGATGACTTTTGACAGCAGAGTGAACTATGGTAGAAACAACACTGTATTTTTCATAACTGTCATTACTGAAAATTAGAGTATATTTTTCATAATTCTGGATGTCTCCAGGGGAAAATGGTTGTCTTAAAAATTTGTGCTTTGACAAGTTCAGACTAAATCTTGCCTTGTGCCTTAGGAAATAATGCCAAATGAGCTAGCTGTCTTGGAACTCCCAAGACACAGAAGTAGGGTGATGGACAATAAAGCAGGAGATTACAAGGCTATAGACTTGTGAAATTTAGGTTGGATTTGAAGTTGGTCTGAAGCTGTACTCTGACACTAACCTACAACCCAATTAACTGAGGTTCATAAGAAATGCTTCGCATTTTTTATATAGGAACCTTGTCTTTTCTTCCAGGAAAACATTTGAAAGTTAGTTCTTAATACTTAAAAATTCTTGTGACAACTTTAAACCTTACAAAGAAAATCCAGGAATCTTGACTAACTTTTAAAAGATCAAAGATGCAACTTTTTACTGGAAAAAAATAAATAATTCTGACTGTATTTATAACACAGATTTAATACTGATTAAAGCAGAAAACCCAGTTTTTCTCTGAGATAATATACTTCTGTGATGCATATAAATTATGGTTGTAATACATAGTTTATCAGAGGCTTTAGCACCACAAAAATATTATTTTTGGCAGACATCAGTTTCAATGAAATTTGAGCCACAGTTTATACAAGTTCTCATACGAAATTCATGCATTCATCCATGGAAGGCTGGAAATAAGACAAGCAATGGTCCATTCAAAAATATGAGGAAGTCTGGAGAATGAGCCCATGGAAATGGTACTGATTACTTGCAGCATATTCTCTGTTCACAGAGCTCATGTCTAACACAGCTCACCTTGTCTCTGACTTTAAAATGTGACAGCAGGACAACAGCCCTTACTCCCTGCTGATACTGCCTCATGACACTCTTCTGATTCCTGCAGATTTATGGTGAGATCTATGGAGACAGACCTGAGTCATGTGGCAGTGCATTTATTTCTCAGGGGAGTTACATCATTAGGAACCTTCTTTGCATTTGCCAACACAATGCATGCTCATACATTGGACTGCGAACAGGCACACCTGCTTAGACAAATATTTACACATATGTATACACAAAGAAACAGTAGCTATAAAACTGCATCCTAGAAGGGAAAAGATCATATTTAAACTGACAGATAAAAATTCTAGATTTTGTCTGTCTATAGCCTCTGCATTTGTGAATGAAATGGCCGGTTTGGTAGCTGAACTTAATACTGAGATACTTTCAATACATTTACCTTACACCTGAGGTGCAGAGCAGAGCGAGTTTCTGGAGGGGGCAAGGGAATGTGTCTTCTGCTTGCCAGCAACAATAGAAGACAATGGGTATTTAGGAGAAGAAAGAAGCGTTATTTATGAGTGTTTTTTTTTCCTTTTGCAGCATGTATTAAGTCCAATTTAATTTCTGACATTCTTGCTCTTTTCCTTTGATCTTAACTGAGCTATATTCCAAGGCTTGCAGTCTAATCATTATTAAAATTCAGGAGTAAAAGAGACATGTTACAGAAGTACCATAATCAGGAACCAGTGATTTTCAGATTGGTATGCCACATCTGTTCTAACTCCTAGCTATAAAAAGTATTATCATGTGATCTCTATGAATGGTGCAGAATACTGAGGAACACATGGAAATGGATTTGCTGTGCCATAGGGTACTTCTAATAAGATGCACAAACCTGTGCAGTCTCTGATGCATCCACAAACCCTATCAATAGCTTATTTTTTCCTCTTGCAATTTTGAGATCCTACCAGAAGATCTGAAATGAATGTTGCTAGACTTTAATAATTATACTATGCTTTGTCAGTTTATATCAAAGTACAAAAGAGCCCTTTGAAGTTCTTTAAGCATGTCCAGATAAAAACTACAAAACCTATAAAATGTGTCTGAACATTGCAGCCATATAGGGGTGGCTTTTCTGATTTGCTATGCTCATGTAGAGTTGCATGAAATATAATACATTTTCTGTGATAGATCAAGGCCCTCCTACTTTTATCTAAAATCCCTATCAACTCACAAATTTTTATTTATTCTGAACAATAACATTTTCAAAGCACATTAATGATTTAGATTTTCAAGCCATTTAAATAGTTGGGGTTTTTTTTTAAATGTTATGCAAATACATTCAATTTCCTAAAGATCTATATGAGAAAGATGTATATAAGCAAAACAAGAAAAATAGTGGTAGGTAAGCCTGGAACTCTAGAATACATTTAAAATGCATTTAGTTTCATGTGAAACACCATTTAACTTGTCAAATAATGATGTTTCCAGTTTATTGTAAGAAACTATTAAAATATTCCTACCCAAGAAAAGTGCTCAAGAGGAACTAGTGTTATTAGGCAGCCTCATAAAGACTCAAAATTAGCATAGTGCAGATGCATCTCATTTAATAGTCATTTAGCCTAACTTCATTAATCAACACCTGAGATGTAGTTGGAATAAGAACATGTGATGTAGCATTCCTTTATCGGCAATGACTCTGTAATGTGCTTCTGTTTGGAAAACACCGACTTGTTACTTTTAAGGAGTATTTTCCAAGGGTTTTGATAAAGTATGTGAAAATGCTTTTGAGAATCAATATAAATGTTCATAAGACTAAATTTTAGCTTGGAGATTTGAAAATGTGGGACTTTGAATTTATCTTTTTTCTCATTGTCCAGTAATCAGAGTATGCAGAAACAAGGAAACTGTGAAGTCGCTGCATGTTTTCAAATGTTGTGATGCATCGTCATGTATGGCCCATCAGAGTGTCTAAATTTCATTCTTTACCAAAGACTCTTATGACATATCACTACCACTAGTAATGTTCTACATATCTATGATAACTGATGATGATGAGTGGAATTTCTTCTTTAGAGACTTAAAATACTTTGTCTATGCCTACATTACAGGGCATATTCCTATTAAAGTCAAAGTGATCATCTGGCAAAGAGGAATTTTAGTATTTCTTAATGCATCATAATGATATGAAAGCATATTTTAAAGTATATTGGCTATTTTTTCTTTATGGCTGAATGAGTGGAAATTAAGAAGTCTACCAATAACTTTTAGGTATTCCTGATTCATACTGAGTTAAACTAAAGCAAACTTTGACATACATCTTTATATTGTCTTACAGGAATATTCATGCTGCTGAACAAAATATATTTCCCAAAGTTTCAGGCCTTTATCTGGGCTTTTAAACATTCTTTTTTTAGTTATCTCATTTATTTAATATTTTACAGTTCTCTAAGACAGAAGAAAAATTATTCAAAACTATTTACTTGCTGGCAAACTCTCTTTCAGACCTCTGTCCTAGATGCAAGAGAAAATATACAAAATTCAAAATTTCCCACAACCCAATGGCACCAAACACTTTCACTCTCCTCCTTAAGGCTGAAAGTTTGTGTTTCAGTCTGTCATTAAAAATAAACAAACAAATAAACAAAATAGGCTGCTCTAGAGAACTGCAGCTGGTAGACATCATTTACCTAAGCAGTGTAAACTGTGCAGTGAATAAAAGTACCAAGAATGGCACAGCTTTTTGAAGAAAAAAACAGCCCTAAGCACACTTAATAGGATAGGGTTTTCCCACCTGGCATTTGTGCTAGGCCTTCACAATCTCTGGACAGATTGCATCCTCTGTAGCAAAGCAATCTTAAACACTACTGAATCCTGCTGCCTCTGATATCTGAAAATCACATAATGGCAAAAATCCCAATGGAGACAAGATTCTACCATGTTAATCCAGGTTCTAAGTTGTTTCTCAATGTTTATGAGATCCTGCTATGCAAAAGGAATACTAAAAAAGTTCATTTGAAAGTGATTTCCCATCCAATGGCATCAAAGCTGATCCTCTCTTGTTTTGGTACAAATTAGGAGCTGGCACAAGCCAGGATTGTACCCAGCAGGCCAAGACTAGAGAGGCATAAATGTGTATAATAACACCATTTTGCCACCTCTTCTAGTCCTGGCTTTCACAAAATAGATCTAGGTTTATCCAGAGGATCTGCACAATTTTTGTCTAAAAATCATGTGAGCATTGACAAAT
Organism: Psittacus erithacus; assembly: GCA_009867235.2. Taxonomy (NCBI): domain Eukaryota; kingdom Metazoa; phylum Chordata; class Aves; order Psittaciformes; family Psittacidae; genus Psittacus; species Psittacus erithacus. The sequence goes on along the minus strand of WYDI02025132.1, from coordinate 17,042 downwards.
TACTTCTACAATCTGCTATGCATCAGATGGTGTATTCATGCAAGTGTGTGGTGATATAAAGATTCATTTAGTGTGACTTTACATTGCTCACAATTGGCAAACCCACAAGTGACTCACATGGTCATCGTACATGCATACCAAGAGAGTCTTCATGCTACAAGGCACCAGTAAGGCCAGCAAGTCATCAGTGAGGCACATATTGAGTAGTTGACAAGAGTGATTTGCCTCTGGAATGTAACTCTGGCTCATTGTACTTACTGTTTTCTGTCTCTGCAAGGGCTGGCATGTTTTTGAAGCAGACCGGCATACCCCAGAAAAAAAAGACGATTGCTTTTGTTTCTATGATGTGAAGATGAAAATGTGATTTGCGGCTATTTGAGTCTAATCAGCAAACCTATGACAGGGAGGCTTAACAAATTTTTGAGCATAGGGAAAATGAGAATAGGTACACATTTCTCTAACGGCATGCTTATGTATCAGCCAAAAGCCTCAACAAAGCCTCAAGTCATAGAACAGCAATTTTAATAAAACAGTTTATACTAGACTGTGGAATTTACCAGGACATAGTAGACATATCTGATACGTGAAGTTATGTGGCTTGCAATACAACTGCTTTATATTCAAAAGAACAAATGGGTAAATTTAGATATCTATACAATTATGGAGGGGGAGAAGTTTTGACTTATCTTTTCCCTTCTACAGGCCTAAATTCCACATACAGCCCTTAATTCCACATACAGCCATTCTGCTGACATCCTGAGTGTGATGGTGACCTATGTGAGACGGTGCATTTGAAAATGTGTATCAGAATAGTAGTTTCGGTATATTTATCTTCTTCCTTTTGTGATTCCCCCTATTCCTGTATACTTAGCTTTGCTGGTCCATTTTGATGTTCTATTTTGAGTCATGGGTTGGTTTCTTTTTTCTGGATAATCTCATGCACAATTACTCAGATCCTTTATGAGTCTTTCAGTTTTATCACAAACAGCATAGCTGCTAATGTGTGACAGAAAGGCTGAAACAAGTAGATCTGCAATTTGCTTGAGGCCGAAAGGAAAATAAAAATGAAATTTATCATATTAGTTTATTGTTTTGTCATGGCCATGAAATTAATCCCATCACAAAATGGAATAATTTGAATTTTGTGAAGCTATGGCTAGATCTTGGACAATGAGAACATCCTGTGACAAAAAGCTGATCTATTCACTTCCATGCATAACATCACTTGTGATTTTCTCTCATTCTTCCCTACCTGTATAGGATTCCTTTCTTGCTTTTTCATTTTCAGTTATTTATGATTTTCTCACTTTTATCATATTTCCTATAATAATTTTATATGAAAATCTTGTTCTGACTGGTAGGTTTTGTAACAATAACAATATTTCACTTTCTATCGTAGTTTTGTCCAGAGTACTTCACTTTAGAGAAATAAGATAGCTTTGAAAGGCAGAAACTTCTGGGAATGAGGACAGGAGCCAGTGTAATGATAAAAATACCAGACAGTGGCAAAGAGCCAACCACTGTTGTTAATAAAGGCGCTACTGAATCATTAATGCTCATGGAAAAATTAGAAAACAGAATTTATTTCTGGGGTTTTTTTTTCTTTTTTTACTTTAAAAAATTTATTTATGACACTCTTATTCTGCAAGGTTTAGTTGCATTCACAACATTCAATTTATTTGGCTTGACTGATGAACACTGGAGTGGCTGAATCAGTGAGAACATTTGAACCTGTGGTGCCAAGTAGTCTAGGCTTCCTTGTATTAAAATATCCTTTTCCTGATTTCTTTCTCCTTTATCACACAGTGTCTTTTTCAGATTTACTTAGCAATTCCTATTTTTTGTGCCAGAATGTTTGGCAGCTACTGGGATGATTTTTCCTGGTAGAGTAGCTGTTTATTAACTAATTGTAAATTTGCCACCTTTCTTTTCATTACAGTTGAATGATCCACCTGCCTGATGTTCATTTCCCCTTTAGTTTCTCTGGTAAATCTCAGGGTTAGTGTGTTGGTTTATATGTTGTGGTGAATTTTTTTCCTCAAGTCTGCTAATGTTAGGTGATATTTTTACCTTTGCTATAAAATGATTGAGGTCCAAAAATATGCAAAGCAGTCATCCTCTATAACCTTTCCTGAGCTGTAGAACATGAGATACACGTAAATAAGCTGACCAAAGGACTCAGATTAGGCTGGCCAAAGGAAAATTCACATTTTCTTTGATTGCAGGATGAAAGGAAAGCAAACAAAAGCTACTGTATGATGCAATCTTATTATCTACTTACAATATTTAGAGTTAACTCCGTTTTCAAAATGTATCAGCTAGCAGAAAGTTAGTTAGTATTTAATCAGATGGGCCTAAGCAAGTCAGGATGCATTTCCTAGAACACTGAACTTCAGCTGTTTCAAAGTATAATTTATCTCACCTATTTTAGATGCTTGTTTTACGAGGAGAAGAACCATGCTACAAATCACAAAAAATGAGCATGCTACAGCATTCTAGGGTAGCTAGAGCTCTGCTGATGATAACCCCTGATGCACATCCAGGTTGAGACAGATGAATCATTCCCTGTGCAAAATGTTAGAGAAGGAAGGTGACTATATAGTTGCTCAAGGGAGGAAGCAAAAGACTTCAGAACGGAGCATCCTCTCTGTTAAGAATCTTGTCAGTGTTTTAACACAACCTGTGTAGCATTGATCTTGGGATACAAAATAGAATAAAAAAATACTCTAGAAACTAGCATCAGGGATTAAGTAAAATTAAATGTCTCAATGACATGATGACATGTGTAGAAAGTAGTAAGTTGAATGGATGTAGCATAGTGGCTAATCTGGAAGTTATATGAGATTTCAGGAAATAGTCTCCTGCACCTGAGTTATTTAGGCATGTAGCTGTTGACTTTAAAGGAAATGCTAAGCTGTTACAATGCTTTGGAGCTGTACACTTAAGCTATACACTTTAATAAATAGATGTGGGTTTTTTCGGTTTTTTGGTTTTGTTTTCTCCAACAGTGGGGATATTTACCAGAATGATTGAGAACCCATTTAATTTACCTTCTGTCTGAATAGGGGAGAATAGAATAAGGGCTTGAAGTTGCGGCTTTCATGTCGGAAGAAAAGGCAGGGAAAGTGGGCAGTCTGAGAGGGTTATTTCTCAGTCTCTCAAATTGGAAATGTTGTGTAGAAATAAATGCTAATTTCAGAGTGTTTTGAACCTGTCTTTTCCATAGCCTTATTAAGCGTCATGGAAGACACTTAATTTTTTTCTCACATTTGTTAGTGTGGGTGTTTCTGTTTATATATGTCTGTTTCCTGCCCTCACCGTTCAATGACTGTTTTATCTTGGGCAGAGGAGGGGAAGTAAGGGATAGGTGAGTACTAAACCACTGAATTGTTGCGTAAAATAAGAAACAAAGTCTCTCCTAAATCTGATTTTGTCCCAGACACTTTTTATGGACGATTCACTGATGGGTATGCTTTCAGGACACAGCAGGACAGATGAGCACAGGAATCTGCTGGGGTGATTGACCTCAGTGGCATCAGAATTTGAGAAGAATTGCAAATACGTGATGGCATATGGAGCAACTACTATGCTAAACAAGTACACCAATTTTGAATCAAAGGGAACCAAAGTATTTGTTCTTCAGAGTACAGGTTCTCCAAATCTTTTATTAACATGAATGCAATTTTCTCTATGTCAGAGGGGTTAGATTTTATATTACCTTTTTCACAATGCATTGCTATTAGATTACTGAGAGCTGTTTTAATCACAGCAGGTGACTAACCTTGGGCTATCTTATATCAAAATCAACTATTTGTCTTATTTTCTACAAATATAACTGCATAAAGCAATAAAATATGCTAATTTGTAAGGGAAAATAATGGTGTATATATATTACAGAAAGGCACACTAAAAATTTTAGTCTTATGAAAATCAGTGACTAATATAATTTTACTGGGAAAAGAAGCAAGCTGAAGTAATAAATCAGATGATTGCTGAAAATCAGATCTGGAAGGCTGATAAATGAGATTATACAGCAGTTGGTAATAAAACGGTGCAACTTCCTAGGAAGAGGAAAACAGAATTTCACTTTGGAGAGTCTATCTGTGATAGCAAGTGCTTAACCCAGAAAATTCTGGCACATTGGAAACAACCACAGCAGATAACAGACTGGAGGCACTGAGTCACAATCTTTGTTGTTACTGAGAACTGGCAATGCAAAAGCCCTGTGATACTACACTTCAGTATGCGTAAGTGTAGGCAGCATACTTATAGGAGCTAAGATGCAGTTTTCAAGCTATGAAAACGGTAACACTTTTGCACACTTCTTATTAACATTAAAGTGGTTTTTAGGAGTGGCATTAGCCTATGGAAATTTAGTAAGATTTTTTTATAAGTGGAGTTCTTATTATTAAAATATATACTCAATTATATTGCAGTATATTCTCAATAGCATTGCGAAATATCATTGTTATTCTGTGTCAAGAACAACCTAATGTACAACCTAAGTGGAGTAAAAAGTGCCCTGAAGTGGGCACATATACATCTAGTCAGATGGTAACAGTGACACCTCTGTCTATAATCCAGATTTTCTTTGATTTTATCTTTTAATCTTTGCTTCTTTTACTTTTCTGTACTTATGACAAAGTTGCAACAAACTTTGTGTCTTCAAAGAAACTTCATTGGTTTTGATGTTCAGTCCACTCAGAAATGGATGACACATTACTGATTTAAAGGCAAAATTTCAAAGTTTTTAGAATTAGAAGCTTTATTTTCAAAGCATAAAGTCTTTTGTTGTGTTCAGAGAAGCAAAAATCTCCAAGAGAACTGCCACTTTTCTTTTTCCCCTTTTCTGTTGGGGTGGTTCTAGAGACACTAAATTATTTCAGTTTTTTTTGAAGGATTTTATAGTGAAAAACAGCTCTGGCTGAGGACAGAGTAATGCTGGCATAACTGCGTGCTGTGTTTTTCCACTTTGCACCACAACAGAAGGAATAAAATTTATAACATTTATCCAGCACTGGGTAGAGAGCCAAATCCCAGACAAGGTTTTTCTGAAGTCTGCACGTGCCAGGAAGGTAATGGATAATGGACTGGTAGTAAACTGTCATGCCAGGGGAAAATACTGGCCTGCCATGAAAGTCCCAAAAGGAAAAAAGAAAAGCTGTAGCATAAGTAGCCTGTTGCCAAAATGCAATGAGATCAAGTAAATCAATGTAGCTGCCAAGCAGCAATGTGAGTGACATTTTTATAGTTGTGAGCCTGTTTTTCTAATTCTGACTTTCCCAGTTGAATAATAACGTACTAATGCTAATTCCTCCAATCAGGCATACTGAAGTGCTCTCTCCTGGTGTTACTGTTACTGATCACTGAATAGGAGCCATAGGCAATGACATGAAAAGGAGACTTCCCTCAGCAGTCACTCACAGGTTGGATAAAGCAAAAAAAAGTCTTAAGCAAAAGGAAAAGTTTGTTTCCCCTCCCCTTGCGTAGTTCTTTCATGGAGAGCTACATTTATCTTCATGTTCACTCTTTACATGACACAATCCATACTTCAAACTTTGTATTTCAGGTATGTGTTCCATGTCACAAAACCAGTGCGGATCCTTCTGCTAAAATGCAACAAACTGACTCATTAGGTCACTGTTCTGTGACTTGAAATAAATCATACAGATTTATGACTGACCTGTTACATGTCACTATATTAAAGAAAACTGGAAAGGCACAGACTTCTAAACACTTAATGTGGCAATAATTCTATATTATTTTTTAATTCCAGTGTGGTTCACTGTGTTACAGTAGTGCATAAGTTGTGAAATTCAGTTCTTAACTGAAGAGAGTATATTATACAGCAAGTTTTTAAAATGCACTAGGAGTCAAACTTACAGGAAATTAAAAGCTGTGAAAATTGAAATATTTTTGTCAAATAGGACCTTTTTCTGGGCTTATTTTTGTATGTTTCTCCAAATAATATAAACTACTAATATGCTTTAACTTTATTTTAGAAACTTTTTTAATATTACTCTATTTATTGCATTCTACAAATGTTGTAAGCACAGAAACAGCCTTTTTAAGAGAAGAGACAGACAATTATAAGGGTTATTCAGTATTTCACCAGCCAGACAAATCAGAAAATAAAAAGAAAAATCCATGAGTAGGACCCTGTCAAGAACCCAAGACACAAACTATATTTCCTGTTCTATCAAATACCTCTGATACATTCCTGAGTATATTGCTTAGTTTCTGTTGTGCTTTAGCTTGGCTCAGCAGCATTCACATACCTTACAAGACTATAGTGAGGTTGTGGAGGCCTCAGCTCTGCACTTGCAGACAGGGTGCAAACATTCTGTATAGAATTTTGCAGGTCTAACAATGTGGTAAGAAGGAACCTTGCTTTAAAAGCAGAGTACTGGGAAGAAAAGTGTCATAATCAGATAGCGTGGGCTGCACACTCTGTGGTGGATGGTAGTTATATTTCCAGTAAATGTATTTGTCTCTAAATACCATGATAAAATGTAACACTCATTAATAGTATGCAAACAGGAACTCAGGGTTTATAAAAATGAATTTAATCAAGAGAAGATGAGCTTTGCCTGTATCTTATTAGGTATCCCAGCTGGTATTCAATCTGGTGCTTGCAAAGGTCCCTGGGTACACAAGTGTCTCCACAACAGGATACAACTAAAGGAGGTGATTTATGTTGTTTTTAGCAAGGAGTGGTAGCAGAGTTCCAAAATAAGCATAGAAAATAACAGTTTATTAATATTTCACTAGAGAATGCAGTTGTCCTTTGCTGTGATAGAAAGTTGCTATGTAATACTGAAGATGCTGAGTTGAACATTAAATGATGTGCAGGGGTCATTTTACATTATTCATAACAGCTGAAGGTGTTCAGCTGTTCTCTCTTCCCGAGGTAGAAAGAAAGGAAGGTTTCTTGCATGCATGCCTATGCAGATGACAGTCTGAAAGACATGATGTAATCTACCAGATTAAGCTGCTTTTTAAAACTCCTGGAAACTGGCACTGCTGTACTTTGTCCTGAGATTTCCAGATAATAAATGTTCTAACTTGGTTCTCTGCGAAGTAATTTTTCTGTTAAGGGGAGTATGTTGCAATCACTTCTGTGATCTGCTTATATTCATTCCTTGGTAAAAAGTGGTAGTTTGATTTCCAGTTAATATTTTTGTCTCTATCTAGCATGATAAAGTTTCTGCTACGTGTTATTTTTTTTTGTTGTTGTTACATTCAATTATAGTTTTACTTCTTTTTTCACTTGTAGCAGATACAGCTGTTTTCTGTTCTTATGGTTTTGTATTCTAAAATAAAGAGAAAAAGCCTTTGTGAATATATGATGATAATGTAATTTATAATGTAATGCAATGTATTGATAAAATATTAGTGATTTTACTTGTAACTAAACAGTAGTGAGTGAAGGAAATCTGCTTTAAAATGTATGATATTGGATTCATATGAAAAAAATATGAATGCTAGTGACATGTTTTTCTGATAAATTGGTTACCATCACAGTCTGGCCCTACCATTAGCCTTACCATAAACTACTGTACTACCTTAGTTATTTCCTTAGCCCAAAAGTTTCTTGTTTCAGATTCCATGTTTATTTTTTAAAATAACAAACCACTCAGTACAGTCCCTTTGGCTTCATTATAAACTGAAATAAAAACAATACTTACCATTCAGTAAATGTGTAACTTCCCAATGGAAATGTGAGAGCAATTTTTAAACTTTTATCCACCTAAAGCTGTTTCACTTCATTTTTTCATACAGTTAGGAGCCAGAAACAGTATACAAAAAATGGCACAGTTTAAAAAGATGTGAAAGGTTAACAAATTTTTCATTTACTATTTTGTCAAAGCTCAGGTGTTGGAGGTTACTGCTAATTTAGGCTGCAGGCTGGAGCTCATTTGTTCTAGGGTAGACCTGTGCAAGGCTTTCTCCCTCAGTCTTGTTTTTTATATCACTTCTTGGAGTAGCAGGAGTGAAGAGTTGCAGTATGCAAATGTTTGCAGTTGAAAAGTTGTAAGTTTGATTTATTTACTTAACCTTTGGTGGTGGTGGTGGCAGTAGCAGCTTTTGTTTTCCTGAGGTGGCAAGGGGAAAAGAGAGTCAGTGTTGGTGGGACATCTCAAGACTTGTAGTAAAACTGCTGTAGGTAAGAAGGAAGGGAAATCTAGGTTATACTTGGCAGGTATGTTCTGGAGAAGAGTAACTTTCTGTTTTGGTGTGTGTAGTGCTCAAGTGTTGACAATACTGTAAATAGTGTAGTGGAGCTTGGTGGAGAGATAAGAATAGTAGCTTTTTCATGTGTCTTGTTCTGGCTTACAAAAATGTTCATATACTTTTAAATTTGTGAAACTGAGTTCTTCTGATCCGAATTCTGCTTTCAGTCAAAGTCATTAGGGGTAAAAAGTACAAATTGTGAAGGACTATCCCCATAATAGGTGCGACCTATTTTAACACAGAGCAACTTCTTTGTTCATGTATAACTGTTTATTTACCATTATGCAATGCCATAATTATATAATTAGTGAGGGAGTTGCCTTGTTTTTGCTATAGAGTATTATAAAACTTCCCTTTTTGCTTCATGGGTGTATTCACTTGTTGTGGTCAGTCAACTAGTACCCTTGGTTCCTTCCTTGTTGTGTTGTTATTACTTTCTTCCTGCTTTCACGTATGAGTTTAAAAAACAATACGAGCAGGTGAAGGCTAACAGACAGTTATTTTGGTAACTCTCTAAAACTTTTTCTGTACCAAAGATAATTTTTTATTTATGCCATTGGCAGTTGTGTTAAAGAAAAGCTGATAGGCGCTTTGTTATTACTGAATCAAACAGAAATGATCCTTGGAAGCTCCATTGTTCTTCACTAAGACACCAGTTGCACAGCCTAAAGAATAATTAGATTAAATGCACACAAAATCTGTGTATTCTATATGCAGCTATATTGTCTAAGGTTGTTTTTCCATTTCTGCCTTCAGTCTTTCATTAACAGTGTTTTATTGTTGGTCATTGAGAATATAGGGATGGTGTTATAATTAGAATATAAAGTTGCATTAATTCCAGCTGCAGTTTGATTATGCTGTTTGGATCTAATGCAATAATGAGTTTGCATCTAATGATGTTAATTTTCTTAGGTACCTGTTTTGCCTCCCGCCATTCCAGACTTTCTGGGCCAATATGCTCTCAGTAGTTTGTGTATTTAAGATGGCAAAGAGGAAAAGCTCCCTAACGAAAGGAGAGGCACTCTGAATGTACTGTTCTGCATTTGCACCTGAGAAGCTGATGGGATGTTCTTCTGATGGAATTGAACTGTTGTCTGAGGAGGCTGCGTATGGGGAGCCAGTGTTGTCCCCTATACATAGTTTGCCTAATAATTTTATGCAGTACAATTATTGCGCTACTGAGCTTATCCTCTTGCTTTATTGAACTTTCTGGATGAAATATCATGGTTCTAATGGAACCATGCATGTGAGCGATTAGGCTTCTCTTTCTTTCTCTGGTAAATTTAAAAACAATGAACTTACAGGGAAAGTTGGGGGCAAAAGAAAACCTGTTAACACTGAAAACTCTTCAGCAGGAAATCGCTGATCTTTTATTCTCATTTCCCTCTCTTCTGTAGCATAAATCATATGCTTCATTGTGAGTTTTGCTTCCTGATAAACCTTTTCCTTCACCCAATAAATCTTTACCAGTAGTAAAAACCAAAGAATAAGAATATGCTTCCTTGTGTGTGAAGCTCTGAAATCAGCAAGAAGTCTGCTTGTTAGATCAGACTTTTTTTCATCTGTAAAATATGTAATTTGTGACTTGGCATGTCAGCCAAAACCAATGCAACACTTCTTGAGATGTAATCACAGTTTTCTTAAGCCTTCTCAAATAAATAGGTTTTCTTTATAGTATTTTAAGGCACATTAAAAAAAAAAAAAAAAGAATTATCATAATCATGGGGAAGCAATATGAGCTTAAAAAGTACAGGGAATGGTGCCTTCTATTTTCTTTGTCTCCAAGTGCCTTGGTGATCTGACAGATTTTGAGTAGCTGATAAGTGAAGGCACCTGTTAGAAATTCCCCCTTCTAATGCTTTGGTTTTACTTTTTGTCCAAAAGCTACTCTTTGGTTCTCTGCCAGGCAACTTTCTCAGTCAGTCTGGTTTTGTTTAGTTGAAATCAGGCATGTTTATTTCATGCATTTTCCTTGTTGGGATGATGTGGCTTACAGACTGCTTGCTGAAATCAAAGAATGAGGCCCTAGTCATTAATATTGGCTGAGAGGAGAATACGTTGTAGCCCAAGTATTTGGGATGGAATTTTGAAGTAGTTTCAGACATGATTTTGTGATCTTAATTTTGTTATGCAAAGTAATCTGAGGGTTCCACGGTGAGTATATAGTGTTTAGGAGATGGTAATTGCCATGTCATTTAGAGAATGAGGATTGTAATGGTTTGGAGCTGGGTGGTGTGGGTCTTTTTCTAGTCCTACAGAAGATGTCTTAGACTGCCCAGACTTTCTACACTGCTTGACTTCCTGATCTGGGCACATGATGAAATACTGGAGAATTGGGGTTTGTTATCATTCTATGAGACATTATATATCACCTAAGTGTTGCTGCTTTATATTATGGAAGGAAAACTTTTTTACTGTTCTTAGCAACCAGATACTGGTTAAAGTTTTGGACAGAAGGGAATGTTTTTAGAGATTGTGTTGGACTAAGATTTAACTACTGTGCTTTTTTAAATAATGATGTGGGAAGTGTATTATGCTTAAATTAGCACATTGACACTGCTTTGAGTTGTTTCAATTTAGGGAACAGAAAAAAAATCTTTCAAAGGGAAATTAGTATGGCTGCAGATAAAAAAATGGAAAAAAGCTAATATTTTGGTGGGGATTTTGTCCTGTTAAAATATACAAAGCTGCTATAAATGTATAGTAGTGATTGTATATAGCTACATATAGGTATCTACACACGTGTATATGTACGTATAGTAATAATGCATTTTACACAGATTAGCAGGTGTGCATGATAATTTTGCCATTTATTGGAAGGACCAACAAAAGGCAAGGTTACCTGTAATAACTAGATATAAATACATTGTAAGGCTTATTGAGAAGTTTATAACAACTTTCTCAAATGACACATTTTGGTCAAATGCTGCATATGTAGGCTTTGGTATGGAGCAGTGTTAAAATTTTTCATGCTGTCTAAATCACTGCAGTAGCATGTAAGAACCAGCCAGTCGCACATTTTTTTTCTTGAGCTTTTAGAGATTTCAACAGCATGAATTGAACTGTCACAACAGTAGTAGATGTTCTTATAGGACTGCACTTCGCAATAATTTTCCCTTTGTACTATTTGGATGTTGAGCATTGTAAATCTCAGTGGGCTTAGTAAGCAAAAATAGAACATCATGAAAACTAAAAGCCAGAGCTGTCAAATCAAGACACAAAAATAATATTAGCTCTTGCATAATTCTGTTATAAAACTCTCGCTTTGTGACACCAAAAGTGGCAACAACTTTTGCGATTGCTTGATGAAACCATGTCATGGTTCGTGCACCAAAAAAAGCCGTTGCGACAAACAATATAAGTAGAAAGATGACAGTTTGTGGAGATCTGGAGCACTTCATTTCAGAATTACCAGTTATTATATGAGCTATGAGATTTTCAATACAATGCAGAGAGCTTGGAAACTGAACTAAGTTTCACTGCTCCAAGTGCTAAGTACATTGTAACCCATTAGGAAAAATAATGGCCTTCAACTGAATCAGAGAAGCTAAAGTGTCATGGCCTGTAAGGCTCTTGACAGTCCCATTACTCTGTCAGACTTAAACCTGTGTCTTCAAAACATATCCTGCAAATCACCTGCAAATGGATATTTCTTTCAGGCAGAGCTCCTTAAAGTAAAGTGCCTTTGGATTTCAGACTTACAAACCAATCACCAAACAGGATTGCAGTTGCCATAAAATTTCTCTGAAGTGTTAATATGGTAGAAAAAAGTTGCAAAACTTTGCATTAAAGGAATGTGATGAAAACTGTCAGACACAGTTTTAAAGGATAGCTAGAAGAAAAACAGATAGAACAATCATAAAAGCATACATTTTTTCCAGTGGACTGTCTATATGAGGTGCAAAGAGTCCAGTAAAAGGCTGACAAAATTCCATTTGATAGGCATTAAAAACCAGAGGCCTTTCACTGATAAGTGAGGTATGCCCTAAGTCTGGGGAGGATATCAGAAGAAGGTAAGCAAAAATTACTGAAGGAAGACCATGAAACATGTTACACTGCTTTAGTGATTGATCTCTCTTATTTGAACTGCTTTAGTTTCCACAGAGCCTATAAACTCTTTCTTGAAGCTTCAATAAAATTACAAAGTCCTATAAACATCTGATCAGAAAATCAGACTGTGGTCAGAAGTTTGGTTCTATAACGGGAAGAAAATAATTAAAATGATTCCTTGGGAAGGAAGTGCAGACTGAATATTTTGGCAAAACCTTAGATACTTTTATTACTGGTATTAAAGGATGAAAGTCCTTTTCTGGTAATTACCTTTCATTCTCCAGCAACAGTGACTGACAATGACATTTCTAAGTGAATGAGACTGGCAAAAAAGAAAACAAAAATGAGGGCAGATAGAGGATATTTGAAATGTAATTGAACTTCCTTGTGGATATTCAATGGCAGTAGTGGAAGCAGGATTTTCATCATGTCTGAATCAGTTTGCCTGGGAAAGGATGGTGAGAGAGCTATTCTGCATGTTCCTCCCAGAGTTCTTTGACTGCTGTCACCCCTCTGTCCTCATAGTATCTAAGGATGCATTTCACATAACTTGATTTGAGGCCTATAAAAGGGAAATGCAAATTAATATAATTAGCTTTCAAGATGCTTTCTAAGTGAGTAGGTTAACAGACCTAAAATTATTTCAGATAAAAATCCTTGCCATGAAAAGTATTCTGCTCACTTTTGTACTGAAGAAGCATCTCTTTCAGTTGTTCTTGGCTCTTTAGTAAGGAAAATAAGCTTCATTATCCAGTACACTTAGATCACCTTTCATGAAGTAAACAGAGTCAAAATACTCTGAAAGGAAAATAGAAATTACTGGCAGATTCTTTTGTACAGCTACCAGTACTGAAGCCAGTAGCTATGTTTGCTCTGACTCTTATTCCGAGTTGTTGTTGCCCTTCTCCTCCTTCCCACTCTCTGCAAAGCCATGACTAAGTGCTAGATAGGCACTGTGTTTCAGAGAGCCAAGGGATGGTGGGGAAGAAGTGATCTATGATTTAATCCAAGTGGCTCCCAACACATGGCTAATGCAGAGACCTCAGACTCTGTGTAGAATAACAAAAAACCAACTGCAGGCTTTAAAATGATTTGGTGCTTTTGCAGACATCAACTTGAAAACTGCTCTGAGTCTCAAAATGTTCCATATAGGACAATATGTCTCACAGTACAGTCAGGCTTATGACATCTGGACTAAGTATTAGTTGGAAGACCCCTATCTTTAAATCAGTGACCCTTCTACATCTGATGCAGATAGAAATACCAGTAAATTGGTAATTTTTCCATATGTGTTGCTGTGGTGAATTGTACCACATCTAGGAACTTGGAGGAGCTGAAGAGATGTAGATTTGCTTTATATCACAAGTTACTTTGTTCTTTTCATTGTTAATGAAAATTATCCCAGTGCTCTTTCTATAAAAATCTGTATGTCTCTCCATGTTCTGCATGTCAGCATCTTAGATTGTGATATGGAGGTGCCTGATATAGATAACGAGCTATCCTGGTAGTAAGAGTTTCTTGATGCAGAAATTGTGCAGTTGTGCCTTGTGGCTATGGGAATAGACATTCAGACATTCATCTTGCTCTCAGAGGAGAACTCACATGCAAGCTAACTTTTTTAGTTTTCAGAAATCAGTGGTGAATACCAGGGTTTTCCTTCTATTTTCAGTCAGGACACGAGTGAAGAACTGTTTGAGGGAAATGTGAAAGAAATGCACATTGCACAAGAAAATATGTCAATAAGTATGTTGGCATTAGGATAAAAATTTGAGCATGGTTCCAACTCCCACGAAGTCTTCTTTCCCCCCTCACTTCCTCCTCCTCATTACTCTCTGAATTTTCTTGTCTTGACTTGATCTGAATTATGATAGTATTCCATGCGGCCATGTTCCAGGCTGATCTGTCATCTTTTGTTCTCTGTGGTAGTCAGCTCAGCACAGTATCAGCAGGTAGAACCGTGTATTATGTTTTCTCAAAGTCATAGTAGATCAAATATACCACTATCTGTAATTTGTATTTCCTGTGAATTGTTTTGTTTTGGAGTAGATCAGATCTAGTCTACCCAAACACAGCACCATACAGCAGCTGGAGTTATTTTACAAGAACAGATCATGTTAAGCTGGCAGCTTAAGTATCTCTTGATGTGACTTCAGAGAAATCTACATGATCCATAAGCACAAAACTATAAAGTCTGTTTCCAACTAGAAATATCAATCTTTGCATGTGTGGGGCTGGAGAGGAAATGGCATTGGATATTTTTGTCCACTATTTTCCACAAATCTTCATATGCAGCATCCCTAGGGACCATTTGCTTAGAGGAGAAAGTATTCAGCGACTTCTTACTCAGAAGAAAATGCCAGTGCTTCTCTTTAGAGAAGTTGTACTGGAGTATACGTGACTTTTTCCTTCCCCCTGTACTCTCAGACTGCATCCTTGGTCAGTATATTTCTATATTTCTATACTGCCTCCAGTGTTTTTATACTGCTACTCAGTAAATGTGATTGCAGCCTAAGACATTCAACTCCAAATGATACTATTACTCAATAGAACCTATACATTAAAGACCAAAGAAAGTTTGTTTTTCATCTGTGTTCATCTTTTTATTTCAAATGTGAGTTCTGTGTATTCTCTGGGACAAAGCTGTCAGCCCCTTGAGGTCATTTATATTATTTACCATGAGGTTTTTTAATTATTTTTTTTGCTTTTAAGTAAAAGGGCACTAAATGCCAGCAGCTGTGGTCTTTTCTGTAACATTGGTAAAAGGCAAGGTGGTATATAATGATTTTGCATACAGAAATAGGCATTTGGTTTTGAGTGAATAGATCTATAAATTCACATTTGGCTGTGTCATCAGCTGTTTCACCTGATTCATGCATATCAACCAAAGCATCTAGTGTCTCAGGGACATGTGGTGAAGAAGAAACATGAGAGTCGAGAGTTGCAGAGATCTAAAGATAATGGGTTTGTGATGTTTCTTGAGAAGCACTTTTTTAGGCGAAACACTCCTAACTGATTTTTTTGATTTGGGGAGTCTCATTCTGTAAGATGTGAAGCTCTTTCGCTTGCAAAGCAATGCTGATGAATTTCCAACTGCGCTACTTGACAGTGAAGTAATGTACACTTTCAGTTAGCGAGAGCTATGGTGAAGTACCAGACTTTCCAGAGGAATCGCTCCTCTGACGCAGCTCTGTGTGAAGTGCGATTTTCTCTGGGATGTGTAGTTGCTACAAACAAGTCTGGGCTGCTTGTGAGGCTGTTCTGGGAGCTGATGGGGGGGGGTGTGTGTGATGAGTCTGTTGCTGTAGGAACTAATGAAGTTCTAAACTCAGCAGCAAGATTTCCTTCTGCTTCGATCCCTTGGGGAGGATGAGCAAGTCCTTTTCAAATGCAAATCTTCCAACTGTAGCCTACATGGAGGGAATAAAAATGGGAAGGAAAATCTGTTTTAAGCTTCAGGCATTTTCAAATTGATTGTGCTACTGGTACCTTATTTTAACCTTTCTTTTTTCTCTTCTGCAAAGCATTACCTTGTGTAAGCTCTGCTATGCTAAAACCAGCCTGATGTTTGGAAGTGATTTTTCTTTTCTGTTTGTGGGAAGTTGATGGTTTTGGTGGGAGTCTACATTCTTCTCTCCCAAAAGAAGGGGAAATAAAAAGCCTGCTGCTCCCCTAGAATGATCATGTGCATTTTTGGCATCCAGTATCCAGTAATGCACTTTGTATCCAGTAATACACATTGTGAGGTTTTTTGTTTGGGTTTTTTTTTTTTCACAAGACACTGGGGGCACAGGATGTGGCATGGAGGGAAGAATTCTGCCAGTTTCAGTACAGACCTCTCTTCTAACTGGGCTCAGGGAGTTTATCCACGTTCAATGCTCTTCCGCTGCATATTGGAGCCCCTACCATATGATTTCATCACCACCTAATACTGGATTGCAGAGGATTGATTTTTAGATTATTTTTCTTAACTTGCAGAAATATCTTGTTCTGCAGTTTGTCATCTCTGCTAAGCTGCTAATTAGAAAGTACATTCTTCAAGCACTTCTGACGTAGTTATTTCCATGCTAAAGCCTAAAACACTGAGTGCCTTTCCTGCAAGGAGGTACAGCAGCCTAGAGTTTGAGAACCAAACTATATTTGGTGGGTGTTTAATCTGAAGTTGAAACTAAAAGCAAACTCATTGCTTGCAAGATGTTGCCTGCTTGATGACTATAAAGCTGACTTCTACCTCAAAGGCTTGCAATTTACATATTTTAGGGAAAACTCTTTCAGAAGTTTGCTGCAGTTGAAGAGAGTACTTAAAATGTTAAAATGTTGTTTCTGTGTTGCCCTAACCAGGACTAGCTGTCCAGTGAGTTCTCTGGAATAAATAAGCCTTTTGTTCTCTATGTTACTGCCGCCAGTGCCCACTACTACCTGGAATAGGGCAGTAACTGGAAAATGCAAGAGAGTGCAGCGCTGCTGGAAGCGTGATACCATTGAAAGCCAGAGGATAAAGCCTTAATACAGGTACAGTTTTATCATGTCTCTCAACCACCCCAAACCTCTGTGGCTTAGACTTGGTTGGGGGGGTGGAACGGACAAATACTGTCTGGTTTGCAGATGGGGCAGTTGTGATGGGTCTGTGTCGCGGTTTAAGGCCTGCCACACAGCCCACTCACTGCGCCTCCCCCCCCCCCCCCCCCCCCCCCCCCCGCCCGCGCGCGGGGGCACGGCCCAGGCATGCGACCCACCCGGCACGAGGAGGGAAAAACCCC
>WYDI02025131.1:0-27745 GCA_009867235.2 Psittacus erithacus | reverse complement strand
ATTCTTTACTCAGAAAACCAGTTTGTTTGGTTTTGTAGAAAAAAAAAGGGTTGGAAACCTGTGATTTTCGCGCCGGGGGGGGGGGGGGGGGGGGCAAGCAAGATGAAAGCTCTGCTGGCTTTCCACAGTATTTTTCATAAGTGACATGAGAATGTGTACCTAATTCAGTCTAGTGAATATACTGCATCCAGGTTAAACATCCATGAATGTCTGTGTAAAAGTCCACACCTATTCCTTTGTGTGCATGATCCTTATATAATACATGACGCCTTGCCCAGTGGGTGTTCATCATGCTTATTTTTCTGGGAGATCTCTGTTGGCAATTAAAACAATAAGGCAATAGTGCACTATTCTATATGTTGATATCTTCTAGCTACATTTCTCAGAGAATCAACACATTCCTGAGGCAGCAGCAGCTTCTTGAAAATGTTAGAAATCCTTCTGGAAGCCTAAGGAGATACTGTAAAATGATGTAACGCTCTCAGAAGTTTCAAAAACCTTGTGTTGCTTATAAAATTATCTTTAAAATAAATGCGAATGAATGTCTCTGCAGGGCTTTTGTTTGAGTAGAAGAAATGCTAGTGCAAAGAATCTGGTGAGATAATACATTTTGGAGACTACTTTGAACGTTTATCTTCAAAACTTACTGTAAGAGCTGGTGATAACTGCGTGCCAAAGTTTCATAACAGTCTGTTAGCTTGTTCCCCATTAGGAAGTAGGAAGATTTTCCTTATTAAGTGCAGATTTAAACCTGAAACTTTCATTAAGTGAGAGGTTATAAAGCCTTTCAGTTACGAATGGATTGTGACCAACTGCAGATTTTTCTAGGAGTTCAGTTAGACTGTCAAAGTGTTAGGACCATCCATCAGATTTACACTGTAAGCAAGGAAATGCGTGAACTGTTAATGGAAAGAAGTTGCTTTTCTTTTTTCCGGTCATTATATATTTGACTGACAGACAGGAGTCAAGTTGGAGAAGTGTAGGTTTTTCTAAGCAGAGTCGTAGAGAGGTGAACATTCTTGATAATTGCCCACCACTCCTCTCCCTCTAACTGTGTTACTTTTTAAACAAAAGCTGGAGTGAAAGGTAATAAATTCTGATTGGTTTTATTTAAAAGTCATTCATGCTAATTTATTGGTAGGAATTGAACATTCAGATTTTCTGCTATATCTCAGTTATCCTACTTTAGTCAAATCAGCATTTGTTCTAAATGTTCTAAACAAAACATTCAACCTCAGGCACATCACTTTTGTGAAGTGACATTTGAAAACTTTTCCTTGGGAAATACTGTATATCAGTTATTTCCATCCAACGGGCCAGGCTTCGATGTGAGCTGTCAATGTGAACTGAAATAGTATTGAATCAGGATAACTTTGAAAAGTCATGTAATGTTATTATTTCACTGTATCAAATATATCACAGTTGATGCCTCAGATAATCCAAGGTTATGTGGGAGATTTAGTGACACTCAATAGTTGAGCTGAAGCCAGACAATCAGACACACTAGGATAGAAACCCAACATCTATTTTATTGTGAGCATACTCCTTCTATATCTAGTTGCATGCTTCTGAACACTTTTCAGATGTCTTGTTTGGTAAAGGAAGCCTACATCTTGTCTCGCTTTAGATTTCCAAATGCGGTGGCAAAAAAACCCAAGAATTACAATGTTATTCTACAGTGTGACCTGAAGTTCTGATGGAAACATGGATTTGCAGTGATAGTGCTTATCTAATTTTGACCTAGAGAGATAGTGAATGTATTTCTGGCTGAAAGGAGTGTCTGGCTGAAAGGAGTAGCTGTGAAAGGAGCATACAGGCTGTGGGCTCTCTTTTTCTTTATTTTTTAAGGAATATGGACAGATAAATTCAATCCATCTTGGGGAAAACATTTAACCTCAGTCTTTGAACAGGCACCTGAAACACAGTATTGTAATGGTTGGCCTTTATGGAATCTACTTCTCATATGTATGAAGGTAGCTTCTTGTTTTAATAACAGGAGCAAACTGCAGGGAATGTGTGGCTCAAATTAACAGATGCTATCCATTGCCACAGTTGAATCATAAAGTCCATGATGTAAATGTGTGGATCTTAATAGGCTGTTTGGCAGTTTTTTGACCTAGAACAATCTGTCCCTTGAGAAGTAAAACATAAAGGGTGATGGAGTACAGATTTTAGAGGTTGTGTTTTTTTCCTAAATACGTTTGTTTACTAGGCTTTCAGGTATATTTCTTGATTGAAAGGGTAATGTATCCTGAATGCCTCACTTGGACTAAGCATCTTGGACATGGACAGAAGTTATTTGTAACTTTATGTTGTGGATGCAAGTAGCCTGGAAGAAAACCACACGAGTTGCGTCATTTCTACAGCAGGGGAGAAATGGACTTACTTGCAGCGGTGCTGTCCTTAAGAACTTTAGGTGGGTTTTCTCTGCAGGCAGAAATAGTGATATAGTCTCTGGGCTTTATTTCAGAATTACTGAATTAAGGACACCATTAGGGAGGTGCACACATGACTTTTTTGTGGTGTTGTTGTTTTGTGGGTTTTGTTGTTGGGGTTTTTTTTCTTTTCTTTTTTTATTTGTTTTGTTTTGTTTTTGGCAGTTTACCTCAACATGACTTCAGCCAAGTGTGTGTTGTCCTACAGTGCTTGCTAGTCAGCTTTTGAATATGCTGACAGACAGTGAGGAAGAGCAGAACTTCCTATTTGAGCTGCTTACCAGAATATATCTACCTCATTTCTTCTTTCACAGAATCTTATATCCTTCTGAGCTCATTTGTGAATTTTTCAATCCAGGACTTTTTATTTTTTTTCTCCAATTTACTATCATAAGATTAAAAGTTTTATATGTAAGAAGTAGAACTGCATAAACAACCTTAAAAGAGAACAGGAGTGGATCCCAGCTCTCTTGAGACTTTGGCATTAACTGTTGACATTCTTGTATTTGTTGCGAACGTTCCAAAGGATAACTTGCTATTGGTGCACTACTGGTAAGAAACTGCCTGCCAATACAGTTGTTTTTTTTTCCTTTTTCAGTATTTCATTGTGCTACTGAAGCAAGTTTAGATTTCTTAATGATAATTATTATAACTGTATTTAAAATTGAAACATGTTTTTTCTTATTAAAAGAAAACCAAACCAAAACCAAAACTGATTAAGTCCTCATGTTTTGGTTAAATCACACTGCAAGTACCTGAAATTTGTTAAGCATAAATCATTATTTACAGAAGAGCCAAAAGACAGTAACTATTGAACATCAAGCCAGTGTGCAACGTTTTTTAAATTTTGCTGCTCCGTATGTTTTCGCAATTTAAATAAATCTGTTAATGATCTTACCTCCTTTCAGCTGCACAACACAAGATGATGTTGACTTCCTTGAGATCCCTTAGCAGCACAATTGTAATTTTGATAAAAATGCATTCTGTTATTATTATTATCACAATTCCATGGACAGGAGGAAGTTAATCAAAGAGCCAATAGCATTGATTAACTTGGTCTATTCCAGTATTAACGACTATTAGAATATTTGTGAATAGTCTCTCCAGCATCTCAGCATCAGTAGTGAACTGGAGAGTTAACTGCTATGGCACCTGACCCACAAGTAAGCCAAGAAGGGACTGAAAGAAAATTGGTCTCCTCCCCGTGGTGCAGGACTGGCTAATCTCACTGGGATTCTTCCTGTTTCTTTAAAAATGCTTAGAAGATGGAGGTTTTTTTTGTTGTTGTTGTTTCTAGAGACTGAAGAAGTCTCTAATAAAGTTGTACTTTCTCTAAATGAGAACAGATATAGGCATTAGAATTTTTCTGCTTCTAGAACTCTAGTGGCTTAAACATTTAGCTTTTGCTTCTCTGTTTAGATGACAACTTTGCAGAGTTGTCTTCTGCTACATATTTTGCATTCTGCTAGTCTTCATTTAAAGAGAAATGTGGCTTAATATGCAAAGGGTAATTATCTTGTAGGTCAGACAAACCAGACAAACTCTCCTTCCATCAGCCCCATGCCCCTTATTTGCCTTTTTTCAGTAGGTTTCTAAGCCTCCTGTGTGATACTCTTTAAACTCTAGAACAATTTAGACAATATGCTTATTAATTGCTACTGATTCCTATTATGATGCCATTTTTCTAGGCACTCTGAAGAGTTTACAGCTCTTAGAGTTGTGCACTGCTGCCAGCTAAAAGCACAATAATTTTAGGTAAATCTTCTAGAGGGGTCATTGCTGTAGTTAATTGTTCGCTGTAGTTATTATCAAAATTCTTGTCTTAGCTCTAATGCTACCACAGTGGGTTTGATATGAAAAATCTATTTAAACTGGAAGTCTTCATGGACCTTGTTTCACAATGTAGTAAAGCACCGGGCAAAAGTTGTGCTGTTAAGGGAGATCTGTGTGTAATTTGCATCTTTCCATTGTTGCGGGAGTCTTTGTTAGGCTGGAAAATGTGACTTTTTTTCAAAGCCAGTTAAAAGGCCAGATAGGGTTGGGAAACTGCTTGGTAGGTTCTTGTCACAAATTCACTGTTTCCACGTATCTAGGAAGTAGAATGAAGGTAACTGGTAACTGGATAGTTCTGGCAGTGACTCTCCAGGTAAAGCAATACAAGGCTGCAATTAGACAGAAGTCAGATCATACAGGGCCAGAGGACTTTAATCCCTTCAGTGTCATTGTCCACCTCTCATTTCCCAGCCATGTGTGGCACATTCCATTATGAGGTGTTAAAAATCAATCCAAGAATCCAGCAGAGAGGATTCACTGATGTGGTTTAAGTGGGGGCAGTACTGAGATCAGTGTGCCAGCAAGAGACCTATTTGAATGTTGTCTTCATTGTTGCAGATTGAGGAGTTAATGCAGCCCTCTGCATGCTCTGCTCCATTGATGTGGTCCTTATAATTATAATGTGGGCAGCTCTTTGCCTGGTTACCTAGTACTAAGGTAATTTATAGGCAAGCAAAGGAGATTTTATTGGTTGTTCACCCAGGGAAGCACCATGTGAAGTAATCCTGTTTCTTCAAGGATTTATTTTTATTCTGCCATTCTCCCTTTCCCAAACTAAAACAGTCTTGACATCTACCTGCTGTCATCTTTTTCTATGAAGAGTTTATATACACAGAATGAGTGTTGGAACTGACTTTTCAAAGGATAACCATCCAAGGATTCATGGGATGGTGTGTGTACACATAAATTCCAGAGGTCTGTCTCCAATGATTAAATTGACAATCTGTCACTACCAAGCAAACATTGAAGTTGTTAGAAATTAAGATTTTATCCTTTTGGGAAGAAAATATCTAATACTTAAAGGACTTCCCTTCCCTTACATTTTAGCCCAAAATAGCTTGGGCTTTTAACCTTCAAAGCTCTGACATTTTTAGGTCAATTTTGATGCTAGTGATAGTCTCTTTAAGCTTTGTACAAATGGAATTGATTAACTAAGATGCTTAGATTTACAGTTAATAGAGTATAACAACAATAACAGTTTGATAAGGCTTTTGAAACTTATTTGTAGTAACTTCTGTAACATGACATGCTAAGAATGTGTACTGATACAACATTTTAAGATCTGTTGACGCTTGTTTAGGGTAACCTGCACAAGCCATTTCTGGCTTTGCTGCTGTAAGAAATAACAAA
The DNA here is from genome assembly GCA_009867235.2 of Psittacus erithacus. Taxonomy (NCBI): domain Eukaryota; kingdom Metazoa; phylum Chordata; class Aves; order Psittaciformes; family Psittacidae; genus Psittacus; species Psittacus erithacus. Next base: position 22,127 of record WYDI02025131.1, on the reverse strand, counting down.
CAAAACAAAATAGAAAACTAAACAAAAAACAGAACACAAGTATAAGATCATCAAAGTTCCTTCTCCCACCTTACATAATAAAGTTAGTTATTAATAACTTCCTGTGTTTAAAAAGGGAAACTGGGAGCTTGTACAACTGCATTCCCTTTCCAGGTTAGTACCTAACCTGCTGAGTGGCCTTGGTTATCCCCTTGTCCCCTTCTGCAGGAGCTTCTCTCCTGGGAGTCTTATTTATTCACCTGTACGAAAGTGATGGTACTTTATCATGGTTTGCTTTTGTTTGTAATTGCTTTGGGATTCTTTTTTTTTCTTTCTCATTTTTTGCTAAAGTCTAGAAATATATTTCTGTTGTACATATTTTTTTCAAAAGTGTTGTTACAGTTGTGACTTGAGGCTATTAGTTTCTCACACTTAAGAGTAGTAGTTACATAGTGTTCTTTGGCTGTGCTTAAAAGGCATCTAGAAATATTTTTCTCCACTATCACCATAAATACTTCTCTTAATTATCTTTTCATCAGTTTTTCACCTTGAAGACAATCCTTTGAACTGATCAAAGTCTGCTGCTACAGCTCTATACTAGCAGTTATGATACTAACTACACCTTGTACCCTGTCTCTTCCTAGCAGTTGAGTACTATTATTAGCTCGGGTTTCTTTGCTTCTTTCTCCATTTCTAAGGGTATGGTAATGTTTCAGTACCCCTCTTCCAGAGCAGTTGGAAGGCGCAGAGGTGGTTCCCATCCATCCTGTGAGTAAGTCTCATGGAAGCAGAAACTAACCTGGCAAAACCGGGAACTCCCTTTTCCTACCAGTAGAGGTGTTCTGTTGGGGCTTTTTAGTGGGGGTGGAGGAGTCTGTTATATGTGTGTTTGGGTTTGTGTGTTTTGGTTGTGTTTTAGAGTCCTATGCCGCTGGCTTGCCTCAAACCAGCATTCTCTGTTTTTTTTTTTTGCAGTCAGTACCAAAGGTGTGGTGTTACTAGGTATCATGGACAAGAGGAATTTATATCTGATTATGAAGCTAGGGAAGTATTCAGAGTCCCTGAGGACTGGATATTTGCTCATCTTGCAGTTGAATGTGTTGCTTTTGATCTGAGAAGGCTCATGGGAATTCCAGGGATGGGGAGGCTGACAGGTAAATGAGCATTGCAAGATGAAGTGCTGAAGGGCTCTCAAAGAGCAAATGCAGGAGTTGTATGTGGAGAGTTCAGTAAAGCCCAGAGATTTATACTGCTTGTGCTCTTCAACTCTGTTGACCTGTGAGGCAACGCATGTAATGAAGCATCTGCTCTGAAGGGCTCTTGTGTCCAAAGGTGTGAGAATGAAGCAAGTTCCTTTGCTAAACGATTTTTTTTCTCTTTTTTAGTCACTAGTGCCTCTCAGATATGTCTCTACTAGTTATTTTCTTTGGGAAGTAAGACAGTTGCCTTCAAGTCTTGAAAGGAATATTGTCATATGAGTGTCAAAAACATTAAGTTTGAGCTTCCATTATAGTTTGGCTGTCTTTTTGGATTTGAAGCTCCAGGTGAAAATGTTCTGTTGCAATGTGGGGAAGTGATAATAATTCCTTTTTATAGATTTCTTGAGCATTTTAGCATCTGCAGTACAATATTGCAGTCCATTTTGCATGCAGTTCTATAGCAGGTAGATGATAAACTGCGGAACTAGAAGAGGTGCCTGGAAAGATTTATATCAAAGAGAAGACTGGAAAACCTTTACAGGAACTTTTAAATATATTACAGGCTATAGGGAAATGTCTGAGATGTATGGATATAGAGGTATTAGCGGAACATGTACTCTGGACTGTTTAACTAGATAGCAGTTGCATGGATGTTTGCGCTTGTTTGACTGGACTCAATTGTCTGTATATTCCCTTCCAGTCTAGTATTCTGAGTGAAATCTGGCATATAATTGCTATCCCAAGTGTGGCAAAGTGCCACAACAGATGTCCTCATTAATAAAAGGAGAGTGTAGAGAATCTAGTAGTGTAAGTAGTAGTAAGGGGATGATGGTGTGTGATAAGAGACATTTGGGTAAGCATCAGGCAGGTGTTTGTTTTTGTTTTTTATCTTCTGTAAGTGATGAAATCACGCTGGTTTATTTCTTCTTGAGTTAAATTTGGTGGAATCCAAGAGTGAAAGTTTTGTTCTCTCTTATCTTGCCAAAGAGTGACCAGAGGGTCTGGGAAATTATCTCATTGCCAAATTTTGCAGAAGTTGATGTTGGGGTAAAAGATTGGTATCAACACATTATTTCTGTCTGTCTTTTTATTGGATAAATTTAACCCAGTATTTTTCCACCTACATAGGAAGCTTACTGTTAGGGATTTGTTACCTTACAGGATACCACTTTGTCTTACAGATAGAGCCATCCTCCCTCCCCTCCCTTCTGCTGCAGATGCAGCAGAATAGTAAAGCAGAGGACAGTTGATTTTGCAACATCTGTGCGAATAAACAGGTAATTAACACAGATTATTTCCAATATAATTTTCAGATGCAGAAAGCACTTAAGTATCAGTTTTCTTGCCAGAACCACTAGCTTGGTGGAAAGAAAACAATCTTGTAAAATTATTCCTTAAGCTGGGCAAATCAACAGTGTGTTTGAAGAAAGTTTTACAGAGATAGAATACTGTTTCATCTATTCCTAAACTATATATGCAGAGGAGACAAGTTACTGGTAAGGCTGTGAAGCAGACATTGATAGTTTGAGAGATTTGTGCACCTTAGTGTCATTGGTGGGTTTTGATTTATTTTTCTTGTTGTTTTGGTTGGCGGGGTTTTTTTTATTTTTTTATTTAAAAACATTCTTTTTCAGATTTCCCAGTGAAGGCACTTTGGAGAACACTTTTCTTCACCAAAACTTAATGATAAACCATGTGGACCAACTGAATTTATTAGTGTACATGTGGACTTTTGGATTTCTTCTCAAATTTTTTCCTAATCTCTTCCCTTCTCTTCCAAACCCGATTAATTTTGGATCAGGACTAGTTTTTTTCTAAGTCAGCCTTGCAAATTCACTAGTCCTATTTTGAAATTACTTCCTGAATTACGAAATATACATGTGTGAGTTTCATTATTGTACATTCACATATACAGTGGAATTCACTTTTAATTATGTGTGTGATCCAATTAAGTCACTTATGTCAGCAGGAAAGAAAACACAACTGCTTCTTGTCCTTTTTTTTCCTCCCCTTTTTCTTTTTTTTTTTTTTTTTTTAATCCTTCTAATGGACATTTAAGTCTTTTCCAAATGTAATGGTCAGAATGCCAAGATTTAAATCCTAACTTCTGTGGGAGCATTTTCATTGCAGTCAGACTTTGTTTCAAGCCCTGTTTGTTGGATGAGAGTGTGTACAGGTGAAGATGACAGGCTGCTAAAAGAAAAGATACTTAGCATCTCAAAATGCAAGCTCTTGGCTTATGTAGTAACTTAAAATGGCCTGAGTTTTCAGGAAGTAGAGTGCACTTTTCTAGTATTTATTCATTTTCAAGCCATTTCACTTCAAGGGAGCACCACTGTTGCATTTCATTTAATTTGAACCTAGTTCTACTTTCAGTTTGTCATTTCGTGGCTCTAAGGAAGACTGTATTGCTTGCCATAGCTGAGCATTAGTTTAGCCAACAATAAACGAGGTGTATTTGCATTTTGCTATTGCTTTTATAAGATGTGAAGAATTTCTTCCTGAGAGAAGTGACCTTAGTGAAAGCAGTTGTCCCAAACGAAGCAGTGCACAGCAGGACCAAGTGACAGCACTGGTTTAGCACCTCACAAACCATGAGAAGGGATGGACACTTTTTCTACCTTAAAATCCAGCACCATTTTGATGCTACAGTTTTCTTTGTTGTCTTTTAGAGAAACTAAACAGTGCAACATTATACAAGGGACTAGTTGCTGTCAAGTCAGCTTTGAGGCACTCCCAAAGTGCTTGCCTGACTTGGAAGCTTTGGATGCTGAACAGTCTTCTGAATTAAAATTAGCTTATTCATTAAATTTAAAATACTGTGATATTGTAACTCCTCTTCAATTGTATGGCAGCAGTTCACCACTCAATTTCAGTGTGATTATTGTTAGTTTTGTTAATTTCAGAGTGATCCCATAGCATGACTTATTATTTATTTGTCTCTAAAATGCAATCCAGTTTATGTTGTTATTATTTTAGCTCTATGCATAATAACTCAATACTCTAAAGGAAGCCTCTGGATAGTTTGTCAGGGAAGAAAATTAAGCAAGCATGCTGTCTTGTCTTCATAGTTTATTTTATCTGTGTTGTGGTGGGTCCATTCTCTTTCTGAAGTTTCAAGATGGTTTACACGTTCCAAATATAGAAAACGTCAATAGCAAGTTATGACAAATACATTGCTGTTTTGTCAAGCTCATTTTTATTGCATAGATCTTTGTGGCCCAAGAAAACCAGCACATTTACCTTTCTGTTAAGAGAAGCTAGGAGAAACAGCAGTGAACACCAGTAACAGATCAGATGAAGACTTCTGGGCAAGATACCTTCTGCCTGCTTCTCTGGGGTATTACACTATAGTGACTGGACTTGCTGTGTCAGTTCAGCATCTTTGCAGGAGTGTTAATGAGCCAAATTAATCCTGGATGCTACTCCACTGAAATTACTAGGAGCTTGATTCCAACTCCAAAATGGTATTTTTACTTAGCCTGCTGTGAAAAGGCATACTGCATTTCAGCAGGGTTCAGTAAAATAACTTATGTTCTGCATATGGAGTGCAGAAGATGGATTCATGACTGGATAGTTTGTGGAAAAAGTTCTGTATGCTTATTCAGTTTAGAAAAACCGAGACACCCTAGTAGTTCCTATTCTTTAGAAACTATGCTTATTTTTATTAAATATGGGCTTTAGCAGCATCTTTCCGCAGTGTAACCTACTGGAGTTCTTGGTAATTTAAAGGCCTTTTTAATCTGGCACTTTTGTGGCTGAAAGACAGGTGTGTGGTAAAAAGCAGTTAATTTCCTGGCAAAAACTGAGGTTGCTTGACCTCTGTTGATTAAGCGTGTGCCTACGAATACAAGTGTACCCATGTACAATTTTCACATAAATATCCCAAGTATATAAAATCCTTGCACGAGATGTTAAATTAAGCAGTTAATGTAGGATTAAAACTATCAGTTAGTCTTCCCGTTAATTTCTCACCCCAATAAAAATACACACTCATTTCTGATTACTTAGTTGTTCTTTGCACACGTGACAAGGTTACAGTGATGTGGTTATGCTTGTATAGATTATGTGAATGTGAGAGCAGTATTTGAATCTGAGAGCTGACTGAACATTCAGCTGAGCTTTGTGGAGCTGCCTGGAAATGCCCAGGATGCTGCTTCCCATCCTTTTCTTTGTTGTTCTGCACTCTGAAATGTTATTTTCTTCTGAAGAGCAGTAAGTGACTTGCAAACGCTATTTTCATCATGAAGGCCTGAAGTTTATTGTTCTTCCTCAGCTTTGTGCTTTTAAAAAAAGCAATTTCCACCTGTGTGGGTTTTTTCCTCTTCAAATATGTTTGTAACTATGTATCTAGCAAAGCATTTATTTTTAGTTATTCCTTCACCTTCTTTATTCCTAAGGGTCTTTTCAAATGGTGTAGTCTCTTTCCTGTCACCTATTTTTTATGTCCTTTTTTTTCTACCTCACAGCCTATCCTCATTGTTTCCTACAGTGATTGTTCTTGCTGTGGGCATGCTTTTCTCTGTTCTACTTTAATATGTCATCCTACACCACTTTCTATTTCAGTAGATCTCCATGTATTTTATCTGCCCATCCGCTAACTTCTCTGCCTGTCTCTGCTTTCCAGCTTCTCATTTGTCTTCCAGATTATCTATACTCTTCTTCTTTTTTTTTTTTTTTTTTTCCCTTAATAATTTCAGTGTTTGGGTCTTTAGCACTGGGCAGCTAACCAGGCCAAGCAGTGCAGGCAGAAGTGGTCGTGCTAGTTCTCCCAGGAGACAAGGGAATTGTGAATAATTTAGTTTGGAAAGGATATCCTGAGCCGTTCAGTCTCATGAATTAAAAGTAGTTTTGATTAGGTGAGTTTGCAGGACCTTGTCCAGTGAAGTTCTGAATATTACAAAAACCTCACTGACTTTAGATTTCCATCCTTTTATCATCATAAGCCTATTTGACACCTTAAAGACACACACAGAAGTTCTCTGTCTTGACAACATTACTGTTGGATGCTATAGTGTTAGAGACCAAGGGCTATATGCAGGGAGCTTTGCAAGAAGTGGCAGAGCTGTGCAAGCAGAATCCTCCACAGCATTCAGATGATTACCTGTGACATTGGAGATAAGCAGCTGAGATAACATGCCTTGCAGCTCCAGTAAAATTAATGCTGCTTTGCATGCCCATGAAGAAGTCATCACATTTGTACAGCCCTATGTAGGTATCTTGCTATGACTATTCAAAAAAAAAAATAAATCTAATCAAAGCAGAAGATAATAGCAAATAGCAAAGGTTCAATTTAGAGAACTGGATGCAAACATCATGGAAAAATGATGGAAAGATGCTGGGAGCTCTCAAGGAGAGTATCTTGAAATGGGGTTTGCAATCATGGACAGTGCTAAGACTTGGAAGCTATGTGCTTTGGCTGTTCTGTGAGGAAGTCTATGGTAACCGCAGACACTGCTACTGTCATGTTTGTTAGGATTAAGATAGCATAGGCATGCTTTGCTTTTCTAAGATTATGTAACGTTGCTAGGACACACATGCTGAAAGTATGAAAAGGTACTATAAAGAGGTGAAGATATCAGAAGAAAAGGGCCTAAAACAAAAGAAAAAGGGTTGGTTTCTGGTTATTTTTCTCAGCGAAGGTATGTGTTTCAGCCCTTTATAGATCTGCAGATCAGAAGCTTATTGAAACTGTCAATCAAACCATAAATGAGGGAAAATGTTGTCTTTATTATCAATGTTGAAAGTGAATTGTGAGTTCTGGCGAAAGTAGACAGTTTCAGTCATTTCTTCATTGTGACTGTTCCTCTGTATTGGTGTTCCTGAAGTGACTGCTTGACTTGTCCAAATTGCAAGCATTTTTTCTTTATCAGTCATGTTATTGAATCCCTATATAATATATCAGTAAGTATATGTAGATAATATGAACTATGGACAATAATTCCTGGCCATATGCCTCAGTTTTACCAGACTTACTTGCTATTTTCAAATGCATTTCTTAAGATAAAATGAGTTTTATGCAAAATATCAGAATTAATTCACTTTATTATACTAGTCTTACTGTACTCCCTGGGTTTTACCTAAACCTCGACTTTGTGACAGTATAATGGGCAGAAGTGGCTTTCATTCCTGTGTCCTGACAAAACCAGGTGCTGAGCAAATGGGATTTGCTTGAGTCTTAGCAAGTTGTGCAGGCTCACTGAAGAAAAGCCACTAGAGTTGACTGTTTCAAACTGTTTCTTCAGCTTGCAATTTATCAGTTCCTCCTGGCTGCCCTTGTAGTGACAAAAATTGATCATCAATGTCTGGTCAAGATTTTGAAGCCTTTCTGTTTGCTCTGGGTTATTTCAACTGTAACTCATGCGAATGGCATGTCCAAGTTGCAGAACTGCATCATGAACTTTGTAGTGATACCTGTCACCTATTTACTTTCAAAGTATATTTGAGTGTGTAATCCTAAAACATCTGCAGCTGCTAGATCCTGGCTCTCCAAGTTTGTCTCTCTTCCTTTAGGACATTGTGGCAGCTGAACACAGTGATCAGAGATTATATTTCTGGGCTTGAAGGCAAGGCATCTGGGGACACAGGATCTTCTTAGCAATTGGGATTTCATTTTGTGTTCTTTTTCTTTTTTATACCATCAGTTTCTGAGCTTTTGACTGGCAGATCTATCTTGCATAACTTATTCTGTATGCACACTTTCTTCTGGTCATGAAAGGTATTCGATAGGATAGCAGAAAACTTTTAATTTTCTAGCTGATTGGAAAGTTCAAATGCAAGTTCACATTGTACATGGTTTGGTTATTTTCCCCATCATGCATTTTTACATTGTTCATGTATACATGTATTGTTGGTGACATGGACAGTGGGATTGAAGCACCCCCAGCAAATTTGCCAATGACACCAGGCTGTGTGGTTCAATTGGTATGCTGCTGGGAAGGGATGCCATCCAGAGGGACCTTGACACACTTGAGGGGTGGCCAACACCAGCCTCATGAAGTTCAACCAAGCCAGTGTGAAGTCGTACACCTGGGTAGGGGCAATCCCAAGCATAGCTACAGGTTGGGTGGAGAAGCAATTCAGAGTGGAGAAGGACTTGAGGGTGTCGGTCAACAAGAAGCTGAACATGTGCCGGCAGTGTGCACTCATGGGCCAGAAAGCCAACTGTATCCTGGGCTGCATCGAAAGGATCTTGACCAGCAGGTCGAAGGAGGTGATCCTGCCCTTCTACTCTGCTCTTGTGAGACCTCACTTGGAGTATTGTGTGCAGTTCTGGTGTCCTCAGCATAAGAAGGACACAGAGCTGTTGCAACAAGTCCAGAGGATGATAAAGGGGCTTGAGCACCTCCTGTATGAAGACAGGCTGAGAAAGTTGGGGCTGGAGAAGAGAAGGCTGCGTGGAGACCTCATAGCAGCCTTCCAATATCTGAAGGAGGGCTACAAGGATGCTGGAGAGGGGCTCTGCATCAGGGACTGTAGTGACAGGACAAGGGGTAACGGGTTCAAACTTGAATAGGGGAAGTTCAGGTTAGATATAAAGAAGAAGTTCTTTACTGTGAGGGTGATGAGGCACTGGAATGAGTTGCCCAAGGAAGCTGTGAATGCTCCCTCCCTGGCAGTGTTCAAGACCAGGTTGGACAGAGTCCAGCAGTCGCTGCGCATGGCACGGGGGTTGGAACTAGATAATCTTAAGGTCCTTTCCAACCCAAACCATTTTATGAATCTATGTTGGAGTGTGTTCACTGCTGAGCCACTAGTAATTTTGTCAGCAAGAACTTCTGTTGTCTATAGAGGCTGATGTAAGTCTGGCTGTCTGGCCAGAGCTCTAGTTAATTTGTGAAAAAGGCTTAGTGAGAAGAGCTGGAAACTGGTGAGCATCATGTATGTTGAGCCAGATTTTCCACCATCTCACTTGTGTTCCTTGTAGAGTAGGCTGTTCTTGTGATTACTTTCATGTAAACCTTTTCCTGTGTGTTGCTGGGATCCTTAGGTAATTTACTTTTTTCCTGATGAGATTGGCACTCATGGATCACAAAGGTAATATAGCGAGGATTAATTTAGTTCCAGCAACATGCAAGCTGAGGACAAACTGGGTCTTTCAGATCTATGTGGCCTCCCCAGTTTGTATCTATGTATGGAGCTTATGCACATTGCCAGTAGTTGCTTTCCTGGTAATGTTTTCTTAGCATGGTAACTCATAATTAACTCTTGAATCTTGCAAGAAAAGGGTCAGAGGCATAACTCGTAGAAATGAAAGCAACAGAGACAATGTGAGAAACCATTCTGGAACCATGGATTGCTCCCTGTTTTACCCAGTCACTGTCAGGGATTAGAGAAGAAGCCAAGAAAGAGCTATTTTAGGCCACTCAACTCTGAAGAATGTACTGAAATCTCCCAACATATTTATTTCTTTGCTGTGATATTTTTAATGACTCTTAACCATACCTTCACATTACCAGATATCATCTGAGGGGAAATGTAGCACTGATGGCACTAGATAAATAAACAACTCGTGCTCAGAGAGATAAACATTTATTTTTGCTTAACACCCATTACAGAGAGGCGTAGTATTTTGCAAGGAGTTTCTAAATACTGCTGTAAGGGGAGGAGTGGGGAGAATGTGGGGTCTGCAGACTCCTTTACCTCTCTGTTCTGTAATGCCTCTGATTTAGTGTATGGCTATTTAAGTATAAAGCTCTTTGAGGTCATTTCTCCTCATATCTGTAGTGACAGCACAGAATAAGGTGTCAGGTGGAACTAACACTGTGTTTGTTGAGCTTTGCAAGTTTGAGTACATTTTGAAGGTTCCCAAGGGCTCATGCAGTCTATTCATAATGTTGAGGTATTCCCTTTCAAGCTTCCCCCCCCACCCTTATTTTTTGATTCACTGAATTATTTTGGGAGGATAAGTAAGTGGAGAGAAAACTCTGGAAGAATTTAAAATTATGAGGTAATCAGTAGTGTTAAATTGGAATATAATTGATCATGATTAATGTCCTTGTCTTGGTATACCTAGACAACAGTTAAGATTCTGTTTATCCGTCCATTAATATCCAACTGATTCATGTTCCATGTAGGACTGACTCAGTGTCCATGGACATGAAAGTACCAGTGAAAGGGAAGACTCTCATCACTATAATATTTCCAGGGTATTCCTTTGTCCTGGTTATTATCTGCATTTCTTTCCAAGAAATTTTTGAGCTGTTTTTGTATCTTAATGCTCCCTGTGATTACGTTTTGCAGATATTTAAATTGTTATAAATGCATACATTGTGTCCAAATATTTCCATTTTTTTAAAAGATTTATAGTGAGATTAAGGCTTCTCTCATCTTTGCCAATCTGTAGTCATTTGCTAAGATGCTTTACCGCTTGGATCTCTGTCATTTATGAATGAAAGAGACTGCATGGTGGGACAGTTCTGACCAGCTGTGGCTCTGTTCGACATCCATTATGTTGCCCATGTGAACATAAGGAATACTGCAAATAGAGAAGGAGGGGGTGGTATAGAAATTTAAGGATCAGCACATCTTAAGCATTAGCTTTGTTTTGCTTTACATTTCCCCACCATGCCTTCCTACGCACATGCTTCCTTTGCTTCATAGTGGTGGCTGTCAGAACCCTTCTTGGTATTAACGAAAGCAGACTGAACCCAGACTTGTGCTACGATTTCACCCCAAATATCAATGACAAAAGATGCTAGACCTATTCAGAGGGTTATTTTTAGCTGTAGTTCCTGTCGTCATGAAGCTGGATGTGAACTGAATACGTAAGATACACGCATAGTAGAGTCTCTGGCCTAAAGCCAGAGAAGTGATTGTGCAGCATTTCTGGCTGCAGGATTGACAGTAAAAACCCCATCTTGCTTTGAGTGCACATAAATTCTGGGTATAACACTATAAATGCCTCCTATACTAGCTGTGGTTACATGCATAAGTCATGTTACATTAATAAGGGGATTGATGCTGTCAAGAAGGAAATTGAAAACTGGTGCAGACAAAACCTTGGTAAGAAGGCTTGGGCATTTCTCAGAGAATCTTGCAATTTGACTTTAGAAGTAGTTCCCAGTATTTGTTTGGCAAGAGAAGACTACAGGAGAAATGTGTCTCCCTGCTTTTTTTTTTTTTTTTTTTTAGAAGAAATCTTTCACGTCAGGTGCACTGGAGATGCAGCCAGTTTCTCCTTGTGTGGGGGTTTATGGAGAAATGGAGGTGTCCAGGCTTCCTCCTGCTGAGACTGCAATATTCGTGTTTAGTAACTGTGACTGGGGAGGGCTTGAGCTGAATCACTGCTGTAGTGAGATGCACCCAGAGAGAATGTAGACAACTTCGTCTGATTACGTGTTCAGGGGCGACGCGATTTCCTTTATGTTACTCCATGCTGGGGTGCCAGTGATTGTGCTGCAGCAGCCATCTCTGCAGTGGGCATGGATGAGGACCATAGGAAGCATTTTTGACACATCTCTCAGTATAAAGACCAAAAGAACCAAGATTAGTTTGGTTAGGGCAAGCTCTCTTTCTCTGCTGATGTTTATACGTAAAATTTACCCATTTCTTTAGGGATCAGTCTGTGAGAAATTATACTGTAAACATCCATACCATTTTAAGAATACATTCCAAAAGAATAACTTAGATGGAAAAGGCTTTAGTGTGTTGCCGAACATCACCTCCCATTGTACAGCAGAACTGCTGGTCAGCTGAGGCTCATAACCTGAAGTTAATCAAGACCAGTCTTTCTGAGTGATGGTATGGACTTGAGATTAGTGGTTTTGGTGTCTGATGCTAGGAATATTTTTATGTAGGTTGACCAGTAGATTAGCTAAATAAATATTAGTACTCCAATATATATGTCTATAGTCTTTGCCTGAAGTAGTTAATTTTATATGCAGTTTCTCTGAACAGAGGTTTTTGTCACAAATATTTAGTATCTTTTCATCAATAGCATAGCTGAAAGCAGCTGCCAAGTACTAGATTAAGTGCTTTCATTTGAGCAGTTTATTAGCTGAAATGTGCAGATTTATGTTGACTGCATCTATTTGTGAATTTAGTTTGAACTTGGCAAGTGTTTATGAAAGAGGAAATAACAAACAAAAATATTATGATACTTAATATAAAAATATTTTGACTTTTCATTTTTAACAACGTCTCAACATTTAATTTATTCTAAAATTGTCTCCTTTCCCTCTCAGTGAAAGCACAAACTTCTGGCTACCAGTAAACCAAAATGTTTTCGTAGAACAGTTCAGGTTGGAAAGGGGTCTCTGGAGGTCTGCAGTCCAACTTGCTGCTCAAAACACAGTCAGCTGTTTAAAATTTTCTTTCTCTTAATTTGTCACTTCAGACCTCCTATGATGATTGCAGCCTTTCAGAGGTGATTGGAGCTGTTCTTGCATTGACAGTGACTGGCTCCTTTGGTACATTTGGTTGCAGCCTTTCTGGTCTCATGATTTTGTACAGGTCAGAAACTTTGTAGGCCTGAGGGCAGACCTTTCCATTGAATACCACAGCAAAGGTGCCATTGGCTGAGTTCTTCAGCCATTTTCTGCTTTGAATTTTAAAAAGTCTGTGCAGAACTGTTTTAGTTGTTTTCTGGGGGACAATTTTTGTTCCAATAAAACAAAGACATTTTCAGATTGGCTTGAAGTGATTTTTCTTGTCCTTCCCCTGGTGTTACCAATTTGTTCACTGAACCAAAAATGCCTCCTGTTCTTTGTATTCCTTGGATGCCAAATATGATTTGTGCTGTGGCAGCATCTCTCTGGTTCATTTCTTGTTCTGCATGCATGTTTGTGTATAGTATAAATATTCACCTTAATGTCACAATCCAATAGACATGGTATATTATACTCTGGTGGCTTGCATGCTTCAGTGGATAATCAGATGTGGCTTACAGAATTCACAGAAAAGGTGCATTTTCACATCCATTTGTTTTTATGCTGAAGGGATATTTCTTTGTGCTGGTGAGACAGCAGATGTTTTGTGCATAATTTTTGACTGTGGCTATTGCTTAGTTGACTATAAATATAAAGTACTAAATTTGCTGATCCAGATGGTTGTCCTAGATTGGTGTTCCAGTACAAATAGTCTTTTTATTGTTCTTTGCATGAAACCATGTGCCTGCATTTGACACATCATTAAAAGTCAGCAGTGGTATAAAACTAGAAACTGTTTTGCTTTGTGATGCTAGTGATGTTGAATGAGAAATGAGAAATCCTTTAATTCCAACTCATTGCAGTAGTACTTGGCACTTCTTTTACTTTCTACCTACTTGAAATTACTAGATGTAAGTGGTGTTAAAAGTGATCCACTTGCCTGCAGGCTTGTACAGATGGCTTGGTGCAACTTCAGTTAGCTATTTGCTGTTGGGCATGCTTTGCATTTTACAAATGTTTAGCAACTTTTAAGAAAGGACTTGGGAGCAAATGAAATATGACACATCTATAAACAGTTTCCCTCCTATAAAATTGAAGATGAAATACAGCAGCGCTCTGTCATTTATTGAGACTTTGAATTTATGTACCTTTTTGTCTGATTTTCCAGAGCTATGTGCTTTATAGTTCCTGTTCAGCTCCTCTGAAAATCAAGCTGCCATTGACTTCATGCAGAGTGCATTTATTAAATGCGAACTGCTATCAATTTGAGATATAACATTAAGTTTTGCAGTGAAAAAGGCTCAGAACTTCATTTAATCTATATTTCCTCCATGGGAATTAAAAAATAGAAGAGGGAAAACAGCCCCTTTCTAGCCAGAGGGTATGGGGCATGGAGTGTGGGGTTGGGGTGTGTAGAATGTGATGCTGGAGCATAGCAGTGCAGGGGCCACCAAGGATCCCCGTCTACCTTCTATGGCTGGAGTGCACCACCACTTGTGAGGGCAGAGCAGGGCGTCAAAGCCAGGCAGCAGTGGGGACACCTTGTGTGTGTTTGCGTAATGTGGTGTAAAGTAGTCAGAAGGCTTCTGAAGCACGTTTGGGGTGGTTCGATGGTGCTTAAAGAGCAGCTTGATAGGCTCAGTTTCAATCTTGTTTCCTTCTTTCCCTTTCACCTTTTTGTACAGGCTTCATGGGTGACAGCGGAGATGTCAAAATTGTTACTTGTTCTCTAGCCACTGAAGTGCTTTGCTAGCCTATGCCACCAGTAGGGGAATTGGAGAGAATTAGATATTAAGATTGAAGTTATGAGAAGAGCACCCAGATTAGTACTTTTTAAGCATTTTTCTATGTTGAAAGTTCTTTTAACCACTCATTGATAAACCCCAGGCTGTTGACTGGGGAATGTTTCTTGGCCTCTGTTTCATACAGGCCATCCAGCTCCTTCTCAAACTGATGATTGGAATTGCTGTAATTGACAAAAGCTCCCAAACCAGCTAGAGGGAGGAGTTTGGGAAGCAGTGATCTAAAAAATTCATTACTAATGCAGGTTAAACAAAATAAAAACCACAACAAAATTAAGCCATCCAAATTTGGCCTGTGGTCCTGCAGAGTATTATTACAGAATGCTTTATTTCAAAAGACTGTAGTAAGATCAGACTAATATGACACTTGCAGTTTAAAAACCTGACTCCTTAAGAACCAGTACTTTAAATATTTGAGGGGCTTTCTGAAGTCTAATCCTAATTCTTCAGGTTTAGCTATTGCCTTGAATAATCAGTCAGACCCTTACTTCTCCACATAATTAATGTTCCCAGGGGTGTGATGACCTAAATGATGACATTTGTTTTTCCTGACTGATTCTGCTGTGGGACTGTAAATCTCATTGAATCATCCTAAGGTGTCTTATCCTTATTTAAAAACAAAACAAAACCCACAAAATCTCCCTCCAACAAAAAACTCTTCTTGAGCAGAGTGCTTATTCCTCATGAAATTAAGGGAACTGTATAGAACATAAGACTTTTGCTCTGTATGGTGATCTCAGTCATCTGTATCTTGGCACCCAATAGCACCTGGTGCTATGTCCTGGGAGTCCATTTTCCTCTACTGACTGGCACTCAGGTCTCTTCTAATTACAGTGGTGCTTATCTTGCACTGAATCCAAAATCTGTAGATCCACATTTTATTAGAGAGAATCTGTTAATGTTCTGCTGCTGTGATAAGTTTTTAAATAATATATTTGCTGTTGATATAAACTAGATAAGTTGTTAGTGGTGTTACAGCATTTGTTCAGCATAGGATCTGAATGCTTTCTACATATGCGTGGACTAATTCTCACAGTGCTCTTGTGAATTATGGAAATGAGAGAAATATTTGTTCAGCATTGCAGAACACCAACTGTTCACTGGCTAGAAATAAAGACATCATGAGGAAAAATACATAGGGAGAGAGCTGTGTATAATCTACTCATCCATGTAACGACCACTACCTCCTTTCCTAGCAGACAACTGGAGAAGGAAATAAATAGGCAGGGGGGGATTTGTATTGATTTTTAGTGTGTCTCCTAAAAGGCAACACAGAAGTAACCTTTTCTCAGAGCAAAAGAATGCCTTTGCAAACTTGTGATGGAAAAGTAAGTCTGCTTGTCACAACATTTTCAATGGTAAGTGAAACTGCCAGAGAGATGTTTGTATCCAGCTGATGCCATTAATCAAATTCTACTGTTTTTACAACTTAGCCAGAGGCCAACATATACTATTGCTTGATAGTCAAAGAACCTTATTGCTTAAATGTCTTTGGAACAACTTGAACTAATATGTAATCCCAATACAAGTAGATTTTTTTGTTTCTAAAGAAACTTTACAATGTTGGCTACTACTACTACTAAGTATGGTGAATAAGGATCGATAACCCTTGTAACCAGGATGCCTGATGAACATGCACAGGCATCAGTTGATCTCAGGAGGTATAAATTCATCACTTCCTTCCTTGTGGTCAGTTCATTATTTGTACTCTGACATTGCTGTCAGAGGTCTGATCTTTTGAAAGTGAGCATTAACTTCTCTATGTGTTGGGCAAGAGCAGGAGACCCCAAAATGCTAGTGGTACCTTTCCAGGAATAAGTCTACTTCCTGGTGGGAAAGGACCTGCTGACTTGCTGTTTCCTCTTTCTCTTCATATGTGTCTGGTTTAGGATGATTCTAGTGATGCTAGAATTACATGTTGATGTTGTATGAAACAGATAGGTTTTGTATGAAGGTATACACATGGAATCATGTGACGTGGGAAGTATGTTTGAGAAGAGGGATGATCTCAATTAGGATCTTAGACACTGTTTGTTATTGGGAGCCCTGAGAGCAGAGAAATAGGAATATGTTTAAAGCCACAGGTGCTTAGCTTTATCATTCTCCCCCCTTCTTCTCCTAGGGCTTTTTTTTTTTCCTTTACATGCTCCTCAGCTGACATGAAAGCTGTGACTTTTAAACTGAGTTTCAAAGGAGTTCTCAATGTTTGCCTCAGATGTCATCTTTATCTGTAAATCCTCAGCTATCCTTCAGACTGCTCTGCTGATCCCTCAGCTTTCCAGAAGCATGTGCTCCTTCTTTGATAGCTCCTTAAAGCTAAATAAGAAGTCTGCTGCCTATAGGTTTGTGTACCACTTTTCATCCTTCTCACCTGGGTTTCTCAGTTCAGGTGGAAGGAACCAGTGTTCTACCAGCAGATTTGATATTGGTGGTGTCTGTAAAGTATCTGAGGAGGATTTTCACGAGTGGATATAGATCTTTTTGCTATGCCTCAGATGGGTTCCTGATAGCATGGTCCCAGTTCTTTTAGGAGTGTGCATTGTGGCTACCGGTGAGAGATTTTTGGAAAAAGAAGGCTTACGTGGCATTAAACAAATTATTTGCAGATGGATCTCTTACTAGCTTCTTGACTGCTGCATGTGTCATAACTTTCAAGTCAGTAGTCAGTGCAGATCTGGCTTCCAAATTTTGATCAGGTTTTATCTATTTTTGCAGTTTACTAAAAAGAAAGGAAAACATTTAGTCAAGTGGATCCAAACCTTTGCTGTGACACTTTGAGCAATGCAACTTTATCTCAATTTCAGTGTCATAAAATGTGGTCAAAAGTATTCCCCAACCTTATTTTGAGGATGCATTAGCATTGTAGTGTCCCAGAAAAAATGGGGAGTTATTTAAATGCTATGATGAAAATGAAAGGCTTAGAAGATAGCAACCCAAAAGAAGGATTTAACTTAAAGCTCAAGAAAGAAAAAGGGGGCATTTGGAGGGACCGTTTTATGTCTCTAGTCCTTGTATAGGTCAGTTCAGTAAAACTGTGCCATGCTGGGTCATACTTGTTATCTGGTATGTAACCTGGAAATGTATAGTCATTACTAAATTGTGGCTTACCTAAAATAGGTAAAATACATACCAAAGCCCTATCTATGAAATATCAGGAAGAATTTCAGTCAGGATAGCATTGTCTGTGTTGCCACCTAGTCACCTGGTTGCCATCTTGTCTTACCTATTTCTATTTAAGGAACAGGAGAACAGTCAATAACTCTTCAAAAGGTAACAGCAGCTAAGGTCTCTATTCTGTTTCATGTGAAAGACACCTCTTTGAGATGGTTAAACTTTTAAATGCCTTTAAAATTAAACAATCCGCTATGCACTATTGATTCCTCAGCTATCCAGAAGCATTAGCTTCTAAAGCAAGTAGCTCCTTAAGCAAAGTAAAGAGACTTACATGTATGTCCAAGTACCACTTACTTCTTTCCATAGTTTTTCACTTTGGGCAAAGGGGATCAATGTGCATTAACAGTTACGCACAAGCAGTTTACCAGTAACAACTGGAACACAAGGTTTCTACTTACAAGTTTTGGTTGCTGTTCATATTTATTACTAGTATGATTTATATGCCCAGGATGTTTTTCCTCCTGGTACATATGGGGTTCTCAGTAGACTTATAGATACTGGCTAATATACAATGGAGAACTTAAAAACAACTTGATGGGCACCAGAGATCGAAGAGGTGTGAAGTTCAGAATGCAGGTAGCCTTGCAAAAAGAGAACTAAACTTCAAAAGCATATGTGTTGTTTTACAATCCTTGCAGAAGACTGAACTTCTCCTGGGTTTGTAATCATAGATATAATTTCTGTGATACTGATTTTTATGCTTTTAGAGGGAGGTTGAAGCTAGTTCATGTCACAGTCCCAGCAACCGCAAAGATAACTGTATATCTGTAACACCTCAGGCACTCGGATACCACAGGGAAAGGTACCTTTACTGAGAAAGAAATCTGGGTCCTCTGAATGTGTGATGCTGTTGGTCTTTGCCCTTGGTGTCTGAATACAGAAGTGTTGGTGGCAGGACTGTCTTTTGTCCTTATACTGTGCAGTCAGTGAGGACCATGCAGTGTGTCCTAAACAAGGGGTTTGGGGTTTGTTTGGGGGTTTTTGTTTCTTTGTTTTTATGCAATATTTAGGTTTGGAACTTCAGAGACCTGGGTTTTTCCACCACCTCAGCTGTCTGCTCAACTGTCAAATACGTCTTTGGGAAAAAGGAGTCTTTTTCTTTGCCATTGTTTTCTGTGTTCTGAAAGAGGGGGACAAAGATGCTATCCTGTTGTTAGAAAGACATCTCTGATCCTTACCTGAAAGACATGTATGTGCAATGTGCAAATGCCTTATGCACTACATGGCCACATATCAGCTGATTTCCCTTCCTTTCTGATCTTGCTTTTCAGACTTAGATAAGTAGCTGCTATTATATTTCTTCCTTTTTTTTTTTTTTAATGCACAAACCCCTCTGCAACAATAATCAGAAAATTCCAAAATTCACATAATCCCTTCCAGTGAAGTAAGAGAAGTCTCACCAAATGAGACAATACAAGCTTCACCGGCCTGTTTTAATGTAGTTGCTTACAAACATAAGCAAAGAGCTTCTGGGAGTACTTGGTTTAGAAGGTCATACCTTTGATTCATGTTTCTTCTCCTGAGATAAGTAGTTTGTATCTCGTCCTGGCAGTAGCCAGTCAAATTATTTCATTGCTATTACATGCATGCCTACAATGATATGTGATATGACTCACTCCAGTTTTCTGAGCCTCACTTGCAGCATCTTTTTCTCACTATCACTATAATGAAACCACTTGTTTTGTAACATTTATGGAAATATTTGAAACAGGAAGAGAATCTCCAGTTGTCTCACTGCTGGTAGCCAGTCCACCGATGTTTAAAGTAAGGTACATTAATGGGATTAGAGAGAAGCTGCTTGGTTTTGGTACATGGACATAATTGTTGCTGTAATAGTTGATTTAAAATTCTGTCCAATGGTAAAACTTTTGAGGTTTTGCATGTTTCTTGAGCCACAGACTCATTTCTTGGGTGGCAAACTGCATCCATTAAATGACATACCTGACATAAACAGGTATTTGCTAATATGGTGGCGAACCTGGGTTGAAGTTCTAGAGTTATTTTATTCGTCACTGAGGTATGGCCATCTTCAGAGCAAAATATAACAGCAGGTGAAACTCTGGAAGGCAACACTTTAAGCACTGTAATTCCTTTGTACTTGGGTAAAACCGTCTGACCGGCGGCTTTAGTGAATGTGGTTGTTTCCCTCTAGTGGCTGCTCTCTGTAGTCCCTGTAGTAGAAGCTGCTGTGATTGCCATGCTGCCTAGTTTACACTTAATGGCTCTCTGGAGCTTTCCTTTCTGAAAATCCAGTGTGTATAAATATATCCTTAGGCGAACTGTAGGTAAGTCACAGTATAGCAGCTCCTGAGTTCTTTATACCTATGCTGAAAATTTTGTTTCCCTGATCTGTTAGGAAAGAAGTGTGTGGTGTTCTGGCCAATGTGAAGTGTTTCATGTGAAAGCCCTATCAAAAAACAAAGCCAGTCTTACTGAAATCGCTTTGAAGTTAATTTAATTAAACTGTTGTGATTCTTCATTTTAAAAGCAGGTATCCTTGCTTATTTTTTTTATACTTCCATGTCCTTTTTTGACTTCCCTGCTGGTTATGAATATGAAATAAAATCCCTTTCCTTAAAAGTAGAAATAGCTCCCTCAATAAAAATGAGAAACCATCTATTAACATAAAAATGAACAATATCTTGAATAGATAATAAAAGACTTAATTTTACTTTTAATCACTGAGAATGTCTTCATTTAGCTTGAAGTTGAAACATTTTGAATGTTTTCGAAGTCAGAATAAAATTTTCTTTGAAAGAACTGAAGCATACACCTGTACCACATATGCAATCAATCTGTCTCCTTTTTTGTTCTTAATCACACATTATATTCACATCAAGTGAAGGACACACAACATAATTCTTTCACTAAGTAGGTTTTGTTTTAAGAGCCTTACAGAAAGCTGCAATCATGTTGGATGCTGCCTGAATCCATCTTTAATCTTCTTACAGCCATTGGCCAGGATGTCTGTAAATGAAAGCAACAGTCATTCAATATGGTGCTACATGAATTTATAGCAAAAAGCAAAAATGTATTTATAGCAAAAGCAGGAACAATTTTATTTTTTTGTAAGGGATTTCTTTTTGTGTGTCTGTGTGTATAAAGGCATTTTAAAACAGATTGTATCCAACTGGGATATGTTTCTGAAAGAACTAGTGTGGTGGTCTTACTACTTGTCACATTTGCTGAGTCAATTCCATGCATTTAATTAGTTTGGCTGTTGGAGGGGATTCTTCTTTGCACTTGTGAGACTAATTGATTCTGTTAAAATGTAAATAATTTAAATAATTTTGTGTGTGTGCTTTTTTTTGCCTGACAAACATAAATAATTAAATTTGCTTCTGGGTTGGGTAAGCTGGTGTAAATCATGTTCAATTTAATTGATTTCCCAATGAAGCCACTCTGCAAAGGTGCAAACATAACTTTTCTGTAATCCCTGCTAAAAACATTTGTTTAAGAGTATACTATGTTTTGTCTAACGTGGGGTAGTACATGGAGATGATCCTGTTCCTTGAGGAAACAGAAAGGTTGGTGCAGGTAAGGTGGAGAGTGAAGGTATTGACTATAGGAATAAGCAACTGCTTATTCCTTGTGGGCAACCAGTGTTCCCTGAAAAGGGGGATTCTAAAACCTGTATATGAGCAAAACAAAGTGTGTATGTATGTGAATGTGTTGATTTGACTGGGATATCTACATAAATGTCTGCAATGTACTTAGAATTTGGGGTTGCCAGTTGCTTCCTAGCAGTTAACAGTGCTCCTGGAGTTGGATGGTGGCTCCTAGTAAAGAACAAGACATTCTTAAAACACTTTAAACACTTTGTCCATGTTAGTGCTGCCTGGAAAAAAGTAAATGTTTACACTACTGGCTTACATTTAAGCAAGACCAAAAGGTATTGAAGGCTTTCAGACCAGTTGCCAGCTCTACTTTAGAGCCATCCATGTGTTTTGATAATCACTCTAGCCTTTGCAGGAACTTGCTACATATCAGGAAACCATAAAGATGTGTGAATAATTGGCAGGTTTTTGTCCTTACATGCAACTCCACCTTTGTCCCTTGTTCAAACCTGCCTGTAGAAATTGTGACTAAGTATCTTTGGACCTAGAATATATACTGCCTATCTTTTGAAAAGACAGTATATGTATAAAAAGATGTATTTAATATGATGACAGCTACATAAAATGTCTGCCATATGACATAACTGTGCATAATTATTTCATGTAGGTTGTTACATATCTAGTTTGGAAAATAATCATATATACAAAGCAGTATTAATGTCACTGGGGATGAGAAACAGGGAGGGCATTTTGGGATTGAATGAAAGTAGACATAGAGCAAAACATTTTGATGTAGCATCTTTGAGTGATGTTACATTAACTACCTAACCTTAATTATTCTTGTTGTGGTTTAAGCTTAGTCGTAAATTAAGAAAGCATGTAGCGTGCTCGTTCCCCCCCCCCACTCCCGGAGGGATGGGGAGGGGACTCGAAAGAATGTAACTCCCATGGGTTGAGATAAGAACAGTCCACTAAGGTATAACACAAACCGCTGCTACTACCACCAATAATAACAATGATAAGGGAAATAACAAGGGAAGAGAATAC
>WYDI02025129.1:0-79769 GCA_009867235.2 Psittacus erithacus | reverse complement strand
CCTGCCCATGGCAGGGGGGTTGGAACTAGATGATCTTAAGGTCCTTTCCAACCCTAACTATTCTATGATTCTATGGTGTTAATGAGCATCTAACTATACCTAACCCTACTACTATCATCATGGCATATATGCACAAGCTGCAGCTGTAATGTTGTTGTCCAAGAAATGCAAAGTTATAATTAAGCTTTTACAGAATGTCAAGAACAACTTTATCTGCCTGTAATGGAACACGAATGATGAAGTACAAAAAATGAACACGCTTGTAAAAAAGTTTTTGTGAAATTACAACAGAAAGGAGTGGGTTTTTTGCATTAAAAAAAAAGTAACAATGATGAAACTTTTGTATTAAATACTAAATTTGATTAATAGAACTTTATCAAATGCTTTCAAAAATTTTGAGAAACTAAGAAAAAAAACCCCAACAGGTCCATATTTTTAAGAAATTGAATCAAGAGTCAGGAGATGAGGTGGAAATCAATACAGCTTTCCATTTTAAAATGTAGTATCAGTGTTATAAATTGTCACCTGCCGTGACCTTAAATTACATATTTTTGTTTGATTTTTTCTTTTCAAATATGATTATTTCAGTTCACATTAAAATAGTCTGTTCCATTTTCCCTGCCTATTGGGAACAAGATACCTCACTACTGAGAAGCTGTTTTCTTCTGACACTTAAAAAATTAATCAAAACAATAGATATTTAGATTTTATTTTTATATATACACACACGTATAGAATAGCTGCCTGAACCATAAAGTATATAAATATCCATACAAGACATATATAGATCATTATGCCTCCCAATTTCTATTCCCAAAAGGCCTACAGAATGCTCTTCTGCACCTGCAGAACTCAGATTTGCATATACTGTTTCTTGAAGATCACAAACAAAAGAAATAATATGATGTAATGCAATAGCTCACTCAGAGCTAACTACAGCTTTCTGCTGTAAAAAGTACCATCCAACAGAAAGGATAAAATTCTCATTAAATTTCTGAAGCAAAATACCAATGCAGTGTTTTGCACGTGCTTACATGATGTAGTTCTTGCAGTCTTTATTTTAAATTTTAAGCACAACTGTATGCAGTTAAATGTTTGACACATTATATGTATTTACTCTTCCTAATGTTTTTATGAATGCATTAAGATCGTGGTTTGTCCTGGTCACAGATTTAACAAGTTACATTTTGCCTGCATGTTAGTTGGATTAAACTGTATTTTTCTGGAATTATAAAGTCCTTAATTTAAAAGTATGAGTAATAGATTTTTTCATGTATTTTCATTTATCAAAGCTGTATTTTATCACAACACTTCTACATTTCTCAACATCTGCAAGCAGGTACAAATGCAAAAAGAGAGAAAACACACTTACCTTAGGTGGTTTTCTAGATGATTGGCAAAAATATCAGTGACAATGATGAGAAGTATGAATACACCATTCACATAAAGGGAAGGGAGCAAAGAAAAGAAAAGAAACATAGTCAGTGTACTTCATTACTGTCATCTGAACTTTTTTGTAATCCACAGTGTATTTACGAATAATCAAACCATAAGATATTTGTACGATGCATCACAGATTTTTAAACCATTTAAGTAACTACTTTACTAATACAGACCCACATGAAAAAGAAAGGAAAATGTCAGATTCCTTGTAGGTATAAAAATCTAACAGCACTCGGTTCTAGAAGGAAGACAACCATCCATTTTGTCAAAGTCAAACCACAGCTCATGTTTGTTTCTTCACCCAGGATGAAGATCCACTGACTTCAGCAATCCTACACATGCAAGACCAAGGTAAGAGTCAAACAAATGTTTCTTGCAGAGATCATAGAATTGTGAAGAAAAATAAACCTGTGTTTTGTTTTCCCTAGCCACAGAAAGCCTATACAGAGAGCAGGAAGCCAACAAATAAACACCATTACCCTTTATACACAACTCCAATGAATGCAGTTAGAAATAAAACAGAAATGACAGACCCTCAAATTAAGACACCAGCTCAGAGTATTTCAATTTGTCCTTAAATGCTTTTATGCTTCTGCTGTCAGCCATAAGACCACACAGTAAATTAAATCACCTTGGAGCTTTTCTTTGGCAGGATTGCTTTCAAGTGAGATTGCTGCCCTGCCTTGCTATATAGCCCCATGCTCGCTAATACCAATGCAAGAGAGAAGGTGAAAATATGGTGCAGAATTAGACTGACTTTGGCTATTCATGAAAACTACAACCTTAGGCATATGTGCAAATTATGTACTGGAATAGGCCTGAAGTAATACAAAGAAGAAATTTCCACTTGCTCTTCACATCAAGGAAAAAAAATAAAACAACCAAAAAACAAAACAACAAAACATACAAACATGGATGGATAGGAAAAAAACAACCAGTAAGGTCTACAGACAAAGCACTATCAGAGAACATGGTAAGGTTTCTAAGATACGGATATGGATGAAAGGTCTCTATCTACCCAGCAAATAACATGCTACACAAAACTCAGAGCTATCAAGAGGCTATAATCTCAATGCAGAAACACGTGTGACAAAGGCATGCTTTCATCCACCAGACGGTACATACTGACTCCACCAAGTTCAGGGGAGAAGAACACACTAAGCAGTTTTCTTAGCAATCCACAATACAACAGCTCAGCAAAAAAAGCTGAAGAGACAGAAATCCACAGACGTATCTTACGCAATCTTTTCTGCCTAGTCTCAGCAGCTACCTTAGATGACATGTCTGCCTAAACCAGAAGTTACATAGCTGGTACATGGCATTGGTATAACGCAAACACACTTTGCCTCTGTGCCAAACTACTCATTTCACCTGTAGCCTTTCATTAACAGTGGCTACACAGGCTCAGTTCATCACTAGCTCTTGTCCAGGTGTCTCAGAACTTGTGCAAAATGCACTGCTCTTTAATTGAAAAAATACATTTAGCTGTACCTTGAATATTTTTCACCTGAATACATTTTCTGATGTGATGAAAGCCAAATGTTATCAGCTTGTTCAGCCAGAGGCCCAGCATGAACTCTAAACTTCCAATTCCTTCAAAGACAGCTATTCAAAAGTTTTTTATAAAGCTTTTAAATACACTTATATCTTGAAAAATGATTCCAGAATACATTAGATTTCCTAGGGAATTCCTGATAGACTACTGTACAGGTTCAGCAGACACCCTAAACAGTTTAATTGAATTAAACACCAACAGCAAACGTATCAACTGTATTTTTTTCTGAGATCATTCTTATAAGCCCCAATTGGAAAAAGTATAGAACATCACTGAAGTAAACAAACGGTTTGACACATTTCTTAAGATACTTACTCAAGCAATATAAGCCACTTTTAGGAGCTTTCATCTTATTTTCCTCTGATGCCCATATTAAGAAAAGCATAATAGCAATTTTCAAACCTCTGGTGCATATCAGAACTTCCCAGTTGAAAGCAAGATGTTCACTCCTGATTCTCTGAATTTCAAAGCAACAGGAGCTGCAGCTTCCTACCATATGTGACGTTCTACTGCTCTGAGCTCTTTGGCTATTAAAACCACACTAGGAACTCCACAAGTCACCTGCTAGCATCACCAGCAGCAAAATGCTCAAGGGCCTCTGGACTAAGTCAGCTATACTGGCTCACAGGATAGAATTTCTTAAGCTATTTGTAAATTCCAGCCAACCAATTCACTGTAACCACTATCCTGACAGTGATTCAGATGGAGGCACTCCAAAAATACTTTCTTCAAAGGACTCGGACTAATAAATAAAGAACTGTTTACAGTTTACCAGAAATCACATCTGTAGCAGCTTAAAGATGTCCTATAAAACCTGCATTAGCACCCATAAATTTTTCACAGAAATTTTTTTTAATATGCACTTCATGGTTTCTTTCCTTCCCCATAAACCAGAAACTTTCAGCTTCATACAGAAGTGATTTTGTTTCACTTTTTACCAAACGCTGACTATAAAACTGTGGTGATTCCATGTCACACCTGGGACTGGGAGGGAGGAGAAGGGGGGGGGGGCAGAGGGGGGAGGAACAGGCAAGAGATCAGAAATACAACAGTCAGAATTCTTAATTCCATGTCTAATAATCCATGGCGTCAATGACAACACACAGGTACACCTGTTAAATGACAACAAAATCCTCTCTAAAGTGAACAGCTAGTCCACTTCAGGAAATTATCAGTTACCTAACCTTGTAAAGCATCTACACAACAGTAGATTTTGGTTTAACCTAATGAAGGGCATCTTCCATCTGCACACTCAGATGGAAGACTGACTTTATTCACATGGCTATAACTTAAACCCAAGGTAAATACCACCAAGAGCCTGTAAAACATTCTCATAGATCAGAGGAAAAGCATGAATTTCAAATACCACAAAGCCCACTGAACTTCTGAACTTCCCCCTGCCTTTGCCCTTAAGTCATTATGACTTTAGTAAAATATCACTAGAATGATTTTCTAACTTCACTGAGCAGTATGTCTGCTGCAGATACCTACTCACACTTTCTCTTTTACAACAAGACTAAGCCTCTCCTGTCCTGCTTGGCTAACACACATCAAGAACAGAGTGTAGCTACCTCAAATTTTTATCCAGAAGCAGAAAACCAATTTCTAGAAAGCTTTGTGCTAATGCAAACTTTTTTTTTCCCTGTTGTCTCTTGCTAAAACTAAACTCCTAACGCTTCTCACCTTTGCTAAGAGAAGTGATTCAGTGTCAGTTCTCATGTTCTATGCTAGCACATGAGAACTTTTCCAGTCTACATCCACATTTTCTCTTTATCATTTACCCATTGCACCTGACAGCATACAATGAGAAGAGTGTGCTTTACTAGCAAATTAACAACAGCAAAGGTTGGTTCTTTTTTTAGCTACCGACACTATTTCACAGCAGTCTTCCTCTGTCATACAAAAAGTTGATGTAAATTGGCATTACATATTCTGACTAGAAAACTAGTCACATGCAATAGGAAGCAACAGAAGACACTCTTGCACTATGAACATCCAGAAGTACACAATACTGTCATCTTAAAAATTTGATCATTTTCAGATCCACACTTGACTTTTTGTCCCTTAACAAGTGTTGACAAAATGTCACTTCTACCAGTAGGAAAAACATTTTATATACCAAAAACCTGAAAGAACTAGTTTTTTCTCCCTGTTCCATATACTGGGGTTTCATCACCCCACTCATTCCCAGTCAAGAAAGTCACCTTCAGTAGGAACAAGGTATGTTTAAAAACAAGACCGTAGGCGTAAAACCAGGTACTCCACATTGAAGGAGACAGAGGAACAAGGCATCGTTGAAAAACAGGTCTTAAGATTTTTTGGAACAACATCCTTACATCCTAATTCATCTCCAATTTGGCTGTGCTAAGCAGCCAAGTAGGTCACAATTGTACTATAATTATTCCACATTCTGGAAAGTATTCGGTGGATTCTTTGCCCTTTCTCACAATTAGTTAATGAAGCAATCATAAGCAGCTATGTTAAGTAATCAGACATAATATCTATAGCAGATGACGAACGAACCACATGGCTTTGCAGCCTGCTCTTCTAAGCTGACCACACCAGAAATTGCCATGTAAGACACTGACTTTGAAATATCTTTTTGCTCGTCACATGCACAACCACAGCAAATTTATGGTACTCTCTGTTTTCCCAAATACATAACTAAGTGTTTATATGTGGTGGCTACATAGTCACTGATGTGCTCCTCAGGATCACTGATCAAAAATTGTTACAAGCAACTACCAATATATAGGAAAAGGGGCAGTAGCCCTCAAGTTTTTATATGATGAGTTGAAAAAAGTCTTCCTTCTCTCTGCTGTAAGCAGAAAGATGAACAAATTGAAAAGATCTGCCTGATAAAAATAATAATCTCTTACATTCCAGCATATCTGGAATCTAAAGGCATGATGTTCAAAACAAATACTGTAGCATTTTTTGAGCATTTGTTTGTTTGATGTTTCTTAAATAAGGCAGCCTTACAACTCAGGCTAACAAAATAACCAGCAGTGTGTGCTTGCCTTGCAGAGTGAAAGGGAACAAACCAGTGATAGGACCATCATAACCAGTGTACCTTCCTTTCCTGAAGTAATTGCATTGCTTGTTTAACATGTACACAAGGCTTTCAGAGCAGCTGCAGAAGAGACATTCACCACTCCAAACTACAAACAACGTAAATTATGTAAAAGCAAAGAGATGATGTTTCTCCTACCCTCACAGGAAGATGAAGCAGTTCTAGCACCCTCCCTTGTCTCATGGTTTATCACTGCAGGCTGTTACTTGCAGGCTTGATACTAAACATCTTAAAAAGTATGCCTATATATTATTAATGGACACTCTACTACTTAACAAAAGCACCTATCTAGAAAAAGATCAAAGCCTGCCACAGTAAATTTCAGTTGATCAGGTACTGCAAAGTACTGGCAGTACACCATTTTCTCTACAAAGAACACAGAAAAAGCACATTTATTTGCCTGTTTTTCCCTTCTCTTTTCTAAATGCATAAGAACATCAAAGGAAATGGCAGGGGCAATGCCCCTTAAGGGAACAGTGTCCCATCTTTGTGCATGGCTGGGGCACCTCCTGTGGAGCTCAGTAATGAAGCTGGCATCACAAATCGATACCAGGATTCCTGGAAGAGTTACTTTACATGCCAAATGAGCACACATACATAAACAAATATAGATAATTAGTTACTTTATATTCTTGCATAAAGTGGGCAGCACATGCGCTGTTGTATCTGTTTATATCTGTTTAATCTTCCTGCCCAGCAAAAGTCTCTTCACAGACAAGAAAAATAATCCTTTGAAAAACAGCAAAGGAAAAACATTTTAACAAGTAAAACCATTTGAGCAAGACCCTGCATAATAAGGCAGTAGCTTATCATAATCAGAAACACCATTAGAAAGATGCACACTGTAAAAATATATTGTGCTCTCAACTGCAAGGAACGCCACGTGAAAAAGCTGTGCCACCTCTGTAAACCTACCATATGCAAAGAGAGAAAAGACAGACAGTGAAATCAAAATGACAACTACTGCCAAGCAAATTACACAAAATAGACATTACAGTAGAAGAATGACTTCCATGACGCAAAAGAAACCTAGAAATGCCTGCATATTTCAACATAACACAGCTCCACTCCAAGAACTTAAGTTCATTCACTAACACAGTGATGAACTACCCACAAAAAAAAAAGCAAAGCACACCACAGGTTATGAAACCAACACAAGCTCACTAAAATAACTGAAAGACATCATATTCTGATATTCTGACATTTACAAGACGGAAAACAAAGTGACAACTGCCCTGGAACACCACTAGTACTTAACTTACCTTCACTCCCAGGTTCTATTTTTCCTGCCCAAGGCATTATTATTCCCATGCCAGCAACTTGTTGAAGTTCAAACTGTTCTAATCTTTACACTGAAGCCTTGGTATTCGTGTCAAAACAGCTTCTACTGACTCCCCAAAAAAGGCCTGATACCTGCCCTACATGCAACAGCATGCCACTTTGTGAGCAGCCATCAGCTTAAGAGAACAGTTACCATAAGGAGATCAACCTACCACTTTGCTAAAAAGTTCACCGAAAGAAAAATCCAAGTTAATTTTTAATTTGCTTTACTGAAAAGGCAAAAACTTACTAAAATTGTCACTCTGCAATAAGAGCTCTAACTCAAACCTGACTGTTGGGACCCTGTCCCCTACCACATTAAATGATCTATTTTCCCCTAGTCTTTAATTATACTCATTCCAAACTTATCTAAGACTAGTTATTGTAATGAAACCCTGCTACACTTACTAGAAGTACAACATAACCACAATCACAAGCATATTGCACTTGCTCTTGTAACATCCAGTTAGACTCTTAAAAAGGCAAGTCTACCTCATGATTCCTACTAATGGTAGTTATGCTACGAAGTAGTCCTGACCTTTTAAAAACCAATTCTTTTTCACTCCTTTTCAATAAAACTGAACATGAAAGAATATAAATGAGTAGTAACTAGTCAGTATGAGGAAAAGAGGGAGGGGAAAAAGAATTCAGTCTTGGAACCCCAGATCTATTAGCTCTTAAAACTAGTCTCAAATGAATAATTCTTAGCCTGAATGTGGAAACATATTCTAGAAGCACTGATAAAAAATTACTGTGGCATTTATTAGGTACCCATTATTCTTGTTCTATTGCATTTATTACTAATGCTGTCAAGGAGAAAAATACCCCAAGCATTAACTGGCATTTCAACTCTGTGCACATACTCTATTGAGGCTCTTGCACCCAACCAACCAGTTACTTGGGTTAGCCGCTCTCAGCTATTAACTACCTCCTAGCTCTTCAACTTGAATGGAAAATGTTCCCTTTCAACACTATTGCTCCTTAGAAATTCCTTCAGAAATACTGCCTCCAAGAACCATCAAAAAACTAGGCTGCAGTGAAGACAGACCTAATGTGCAGGTAGCACTCAAAGCTATTTGAAAAATAACATTGCGATTTTATCACTTATATACAGTATTTATTGCAAGACAGATCACTTTTAAAGGCATGTGAAGGAAATTTGATAAGCAATATATCTTTTATCTTTTCATGAGTTAAATTCAATTTTGTTACTTTGCCAGTTCAAAATCACATTAAAATTTGCTACAAATATATAAATAGCGATTAGCAGCTTCACTGAAGAGGATCAAGACAGAAGATCTCTAGTCAGTGGAAATACTATGTACTGGAAAGAACTGAACCGTAAGTATTAACTGAGAAACTGGATCTGAACCTGGGTTCTAATACCTCACTTTCATTAGGGAGGGGGTGGGATATCGCTCTACTTGCTGGGATGCAAGCATAATCTTTCTTACTCAATCAGAACAAGAATATAGTTGAGAAGTTACTGAAAATACATGCGTAACAGGCCTGACCATGTGTTCCGGCTGGATAACAGACAAGAACCCCCAAGACTCACTGTCATATTTCTTTAATACAACAGTGAAAATTACCATTCTGCTTTTTATTACTAATGAAATCTCAAGAGAGATGCTAATTGGGCTTGATACTTCAACCTTTCACACAGCCCTGCAAATGCATGTTAGCATCCTTCAAATGTAACTTTTGCATGGAAAAGTTGCCTAAGACTCAGCAAAATGCACAAAGTACTGGTTTTGTTTCATTCTAGCATGCGTTTTTAGTGACATGAATAAAGTGAACTTATCAGAAAGGAACTACTATTCATTAATTTGTATTCAAAATTAAAACTTTCCCCAGATGTGATGACAACAGACATTAGCATAGCAATTTCCATCACTTCACTAAAAAGATTTTGGAGAAGAAAGTCTAACTTAGCTGGCTGCAACTCTGAGAATGACTGGATGACTTTGAGAAGATGACATTATCTGCTTTAACAGAGAGCGTTAACTGTTACCATTTGTCAGAAGGTGGACATTATGCAGAGAAAGGTGGTGACGATGATTCATGGGATAAAAAAGGTTTATTGTGTGAACAGCAAATCAAGAATGTAAACTCAGATCAACTCCACATAAACAAAGTGAGTAAGGTGTACTGATCTGTTGCAGGACCAACACCTAAAAGTACTGAGGAGACTTTATTCTTGCATAGCACTCATACAAGTGAGATCACTTATTATTCTTGTATAGCACTCATACAAGTGAGATCACTTATCTCTAGAACACTAAAGCAGCAATCCAGTTACCTCTAGTAACCTAGCATGCCATGAAATGAACCACAAAAGTCACCCAAAGGCTAGAAAAAAAAATTCTTCACAGTGCCTGCTCTGAGTTTATCAGTTAACAAAAAGAGAACAACTGCCAAGGCAGTTGACGTTCATGAAGAGAAGACATCAAGCACTGAGTTACTGAACCTAGCAGGAAAGGCACAACCTGAACTCATTTTAGGATCTGTGAACAGACAATTTCTGGCAGAGAAGGGTGGCAAGTGCAATAGCACTCACGGATTTTCCATCTGGGGGCTTCAGACAGAGGTCAGACACCTTTCTGGTGGAGAGGTATTTTACAATACACACCTCATCAGAAAGGTAAATGAGTTACTGGGCTGAATACATTGTCAGAGAACACATCCTATACAACAGGGGAGGCGAAAGCAACAAAATTTAACAGGCTCCCCCTTTCCCAGAGAGCTGTGAATTTATGACAATTTGTATAAATATCGTTTTACTTTGAGCCACAAACATTTCCTATTTTTATAGCAAAGCTTCCAGGCAAGACCTCTCTAGCAGGCATTATGTTATATATGCAGTGACATGCACTTGGTAAGTAATGACAACCACCTCCTCACTACATACTACACCGTAAGAAATAAATGAGAGAAGCAACAAACACTCCAGACTTCTAATACAACTTCTACAACTAGGACTGTGGAAAAAGTTCCCTAAAATTTCCCAGATTGAAAAATGAAGTACACACCACTTATATACAACAGTATAGGAAATATTTAGAGCTGTAGCAACAATAACAGTAATATCTCTACAGGATCATCTTATGACTGGAATATATGACCTTAACAGGTCACAGACTAAAAGACACAAATGGTATTTGAAACCAGTATTAAGAACATTCTTCTTCTAGATCTAATTGAATCCTAAATGGTTGAATTCATGTTCTTAAGGAAGCCTGGCTTTATATGCTGGAGAATAACAGAAAAAAAAAATAAAAAATTAAAAGTTAAAAATTCAGGACTAGAGTATTTTTCCTGTAAGGAGAGACTGGGAGAGCTGGTAATGTTCAGTCTGGAAAAGGCTCAAGGAATAACCTCATCAATGTGTGTAAGCACCCGAAGGGAAGGTGCTAAGAGACAAAACCAGACTCCTTTTTAGTGGTGGGACCAGAGGCACAAACCGAAACACAGGAGGATCCCTCTGAACATCAGAAAACACTTTTTCACTCTGAGAGTGACTGAGCACTTGCACAGGCTGCCCAAGGAGGTGGTAGATGTTCCATCCTTGGTGATACTCAAAAGCCATCTGGATGTGGTCCTGGGCCACGGGCTCTATGTGGCCCTGCAAGATGATCTGCAAGGCTGGTGATCCAGGAATTTTTAACCATTACTGTAATTCCAAACTTGTGTCTATTAAGAATCAATAAAACAAAAAAACCCTCTAAAAATCCTTAGATTATGTGGTCCCCACACCAACCCATATGCATCAGTTTCACAGAATGAAATATTCAACATGAAATATAAAACTTGTAGCAGCCCAGTACCCTTCAGAGGAGTTTCACACCTGGTTTTTATGCCCAAAATTTCTTCATGCCTCCAAAAAGATAGAGGCAGTCTGTTATGAAGAACCCAGCAACGGATTAAAGAAGATCTCCAGGACATGTAGTCTACAAGTGTCACAGCCAACAATGCTCTAAAGTCTTTTAAGGTGAAGTCTGAAAAATTCAGTCAGTCATGTTCTGCCTCATGGAAGGCTACTCATTCTCCTGCTGTCTAGAAGCTTTCTTGATTTATGATGTTAAAAAAAAAAAAAAATCAAATCTTATTTGTTCTTGTATCAATATTGTCATGTAATTTAACACTTGAATCCAACTCAGCTTTCTACATACGCTCTCATATGTTACGCTTCCCTCCTAGCTCTTCCATGTAGGTTCTGAAATCCTCTAGCTACCTTAACTTAAAATCAGTTTGAATTTGTATTTAAATTAAGCATAGTGAACTGAAGTGTAGAGAATACTCTAAATGAAGTTCTACCAAATATCTTTTAGAATGGCACGGTTCCCACAGTGTATTCAGACTGCAAAGCTTATGAAGTAACAATCAAATTTAAAGTTTGAAAAATATGTACTTTGTAGAAGTAAGAATATTTTTGCATAGAAAACATAACTATCTAGTCTTTGCTATATTCCTAGAATACTCTTGAAGAACTATTGTCTAAGTCTTCTGTGGATTGCAAAGGGCTGAATTACAAAAAAATTCAGTTTGCATTAGAGATCAAAAAGAAAAAAGGAGACAAGAGCCATAGAAATAATTTCTAAAAGCTGAAGAACTACTTTAGTGAGCAAACTTTTTCTGAGAACATATCAGAAACAGAGAAAGGTAAACTTTGAAAGCAGATACTGTATCTTTAATTAGGCTGCAGGTGAAATAGTTTTATCTCTGCAGGGGTGGGGAGGAGGAAAAACTGGTAGGGTTTCAAGTGTGCATGCTCTGTTTCAGGTCTGAGGCAGAATGAGCAAGCTTCAGACTAACAGACATTGGCCAACAGTTGCTCTAAGAAAACCTCATTGTAATCGTTCAAGAGACAAAGCCAGTTTAAGTTTCTGCTCTCCTCCAGCTTCTTGTCCCCAGCTCTGTACCACTGTCTCTCATATTCAGCTGAGCCTCTGCTAGATAAATGTGAGGATTTGGAGTGTCAGGGGGAGCACTGGTTTGCTCTGACATTCTTTATTTTAAAATTATCTTCGCTGATTTAGTTTACAGAACCAGAAACCAGCTGTACCAATGCAGGGAATGTGCACAGTAAACATCAAGGTGTAAACGGGAACATGAACTGGGGGGAGAGAGAAGTGAAGTAGCACTGAGTACTAGGCCACTAGCATATCAGATAAGGGACAGATCCTACCTCTAACAGTCATTAGATCCTTTAATCAAGCCACCTGATGAACACAGTGGAAAGCTCAGCAGCAGGCTAGTACAGGTGCAGCACAGAGGCACTTATCAGTCACAGGCAGTAAGAAACCTCAGACAGAATTAACTGACATGTTTGAGCTTAATGGCCTTTGGTAATTTTTCTTCCATATTGCTGCTTTACCTCACCATTTTTTGATCACACGAACTTTTAAAAGTGACACACCATCCTGCACATAGTCCACAGTTTAATTATGGGCATAATTTTTTACTTGTTCTGAACCCAACTCCTGATAATTTAAGGTAAAATCTCACAGTTCCTATAAGATAATAGACAGTAAAAAATTCCTCCAGCTGTTTATGGATGTGCAGGTCTCTAACAATACCCGTTTCCCTTCCTCTGCTGTTGTCTTCTACACCAAAGACTTTGCAGTATTGTACTGGTTTTTCATGTAAAAGTGGTCTGTAAGCTCACCACCCTTACTGCCATCCTCTACTTCTTCCTGGGTCCAGCATGCCTTTTCAAGGCGGTGGGACCACAAGGAACACAGCAGTCAAGATCACTTTGCAGCTGCACGGTGACATTAAGCTTCCTCCCTCACTCACTGCTCTTTCCCAACACGCTTCCCCAGCAGGTCATAGCAGTCCCTGGACATTTTTCACCCATTTGCTGAATGCCAAGCTGCTGTTCCCCTTGAATAAGCATAACATCAAGATGGCTCTCTTGAGAACAGGGACTCCAGAAACCACGCAAGGTACATAACGTTAGAAGAGATCTGTGTTTCACAGTTTCATGCACCCTTTTATGAGCCAACCACAACCCGCCTGAAGGTCCTCCCACCACTTTCTGTGGTTGCCATGCTCTAACAACAGCAGCAGCAGCGTAGCGCTGCCAACATATTCTGTCATACCAGTTTTAATCCCTTCTCTGGTTCATTTATAAAAGAAATACCTAACCAAGCACAGACCTCTCCAGGACTCCACACAAGATGTGCAGGGATGAGGGAGGAGATTTTAGTGGCTCATCCTTACTGAGTCTGTGATTTTTATTAACAAAGAGAAATCAAAAGTCACAGTCCATGAGTTGTGACTGGCTTCTTTTCCTCCAAAACACTTGAAGCATAAATATCATTGCCTTATTACCTTAAAATAACTCCCTGGGACCCATGAAATTATTCTAAGCCATGAATCTTCCAGAAGTCTTTTTACAAAGAGGCTAAGGAAACTTGCAGAAGGAATACATCCTTTCCAAAGGGAACAAAATCGTGTGCAAGACCTCAAACTATGAACCCAATACCACTCATGTAGGAATTGCTGAAGATCATGGTAGAAAATAATTAAGTCTGACACTAAAGAAAATGCTACCAAAGCTCATGCTAGACACTCATTTTTTAAACTAAATTAACAGCATTGATAAATTAACTGCAGAACCCCTTGATCAGCTTTCTGCAATTATCTGAAATGATGATGCCATTATTAACACACCATTTACCACTGTTTCAGAAGTAGTTACAGATTAAAAGAAAATGCAGCAATTTGAAAGGATAATACATAAGTCCAAATCCAAAATGACAGTACTGAGTTGTGGAATACAGCAAAAATATTCTTCTACCTTAGGACCTGTCTGCACAATCAAATCTAAA
Source organism: Psittacus erithacus (assembly GCA_009867235.2). Classification (NCBI taxonomy): domain Eukaryota; kingdom Metazoa; phylum Chordata; class Aves; order Psittaciformes; family Psittacidae; genus Psittacus; species Psittacus erithacus. The sequence goes on along the minus strand of WYDI02025129.1, from coordinate 65,542 downwards.
GCTTGGAACATGAAACAACATTCTGGGTTTGGTTGGTTTTCTCTCACTAAAAAAAAAGTGTCAGATATTTGTGGAATTATCCAATCCAAAAGCTTTATCCAAGAAGTAATACTCCAGGAAAGAAGGCCAGAGACAGTATTTTTACTTCATAATCTAAAGGACTAAAAATATTTGCTTTATTCACAATTGTTTTCTCAACAGGTCACAATGGAAAACTTTACAGACATCTTGAGCATTCTATCCCTCACTTTCCAAATACTGAGGATCAAGATAAATATAACACACAAAAGCATCCTTCAAATACACATCTTCCCATCTCCGTTATAATGCTATAAACTGAGCAGCTACATTTTGGAACTGCAATTCTGTTTCCACTTACCATACATCCCACAGAAATGGGAGCTCTCCATAGGTTCTTACTGAACCTACTCCTCTGTGCAACACCTGTGGCTGACTAGTCAATAGAAAAGCAAGTGAAAGAGCCTAGAACTAATTACAAAGAAAATCCTATTTTGAAGTATCACATTTGCTGCTGTCCTATGACAACCTGTTTAGTGTTGTAACAATACTCTGCTCTGAAAATACCACTGGGTGAGATTCTACTAATAACTAGTGGGAAAATATAGCTTGTGAGCATAAGAGAATTTAGAAAGCATACTACTAGTGAATGTATATTTATTTTATTTTTTAATTAGTGTGAACTTCTGAAGCTGCTTTTGGAGCTTTATAAAAACATCTAGAAGAGATGACAGAAGATTCCACAAAGACATCCAGCTCCTCCTCCTCCTTCCCATTGTTTGTTACTGAGATTGACTTGGCAATAAGGACAAATTCTTTAAAACAGAAAGTAAGTGCTCAAGAGCCAAAAGCTGACCAGTAAGATTTCTCAAAATTTAAACTAAGCTTAAGTAGTTTAGTTTTGCTTCTAAAGGTAATGTTTAAATGGCCAAAAGTACCCTTTGCTGGGTTATAAATTAAGGTAGTGAAATGGTATTACAGAATAAAATTAAAGGTTAATAAACACAGAAGACAATGTTCAACCCTCAATACTCTACAAGACAAACACAGGAAAGTCTTACTGTACTTAACCAACCAAAGCTCAATATCCTGAAGTGAAAAGTAAGCAACTCAAACCAGTTTAGAAAGGAGGAAGAAAGAATATCAGCCTAGGTAGAAGGACAGAAAAAAAACCACTAAGCAGCTGAAAAAAAAAAATAAATATTTGGTTTTCACCTTTTTTGCCTTGACATACTCTATTACAAAAACACATTAAGTGTAGTTCTTTCCTGACAGCTTGATTATTTTCTGATCCTCCTTTTCTACTCTCTTCAAATGAAGTTGTCAGTTATTTTTTTAACCACTGGGCTAAAGCACTGGAGTGAACCTAAATTAATAAAGCTAAAGAACACTTAGAAACAAAGTGTTGACATACTGCCAACATTAATTTTGCCCTGTATTTTCAACAGGGTCTTACTAACTCAGCTCAAAATCATTCGTGCCTTGGACATTTCTGATTGAACTATACCAGAGTGACCTCGCATATAAACTGCAACGCTTAGGTTTCAATTTTCTGCCTACTCTCTGACCGTTTTTCCATGGATACTTTTCAAATCCTGTTTAACTTCCACATGTTTTAATAGTTGTTGTAGCAACATGATAACAAAATGTACAAGCCATTACAATCACATAGCTCTTTCAAAAATACAAAGTCAGCATTTATGCCACTTGCAGAAGAGGTACAACCTCAATCTCCAAGCCAAGCTTCAGGTTAGGCACTAGGTATACGGCTTGAAAATAGAACTGTATAATGGAAATACTGACCAGCTGTTTGCCATAGCATTTCTGGCAATGTAAATGCCTAAGATTACAAACAATACCATCATGTGAGCATTCCAGGCCAGCCTATAAATAGCAATTCAGAAAGAACTGGTCTCTCACAACTATGGCACGTCAGTACAATGTGCATCTGCTAAAAATATTAAACATGCGCACTAACAGCATGCAATGAAAATAGGTCTGTCTGAATTTTGTGAATTAAATAGCTGTTTATACACCCTACCTCATACATGATGATAATTCAAAGGACTACTGCGATGGAGTTGTGACTGAATAAATGTACACATTGCATGTGAGTGTTACCAGTATTTAATTTATCCAGGAACATGTGCATTCACAATACTTCCCTTAATTATTAAGTCCTACTTCAGAGCTATACAAACAGCATGACTAAGCAGCTGTCTTCACATTCTAATCAGAATTCATGATTCAGAAATTAATTTAGGATACCAGCAACAAAAGCAAAAGGGAACATGATACTATGCAAAGATTCTTAAGAGATAAGATGTTCATGCACATCTACCTACATAGATTATAAAAACACACATTCAGAGAAAATGATCGCTTTGTACAAGAAAATACACTGTTTTGATACTGTTAATTATTTTTCCAGAAAAAAAAACAACAGAACAACAGATTCATATTGATGGTTACAGCATGTATTTATACAATAGAGGGAGCGGACACATTCCTCAGGTAGCAGATCAGTAGTACGCAAAGTTTCAGAAACAATCAGAACTTCCTGAGAGATAATGGAAAAGATAATTCATGTATTACTCAGGGTAAGCTTACTCATTTTGCTTTGACAAAAAAGGAAGGTGTCAGACACTGTTAGGAAAGAAAATTACAATTTAGTTGAAAGCATTAATGACACTAAAGTTTTATCAATGGCTGCAAATGACGATTTTAGCCATATGTATGGATAGAGCCAAAGAAAAATCTACTCCTGTGTGTCTACAGCATGCCTCACGCCCTTTACTTTCAATACTTCAGCCACTACTGAGAAACTATCTCACAGGTCAACCACATCGTTCAGTTTAACAAACCAGCGACAATAAAAAAGTCAACTGAAAAAAGGAGAGAGAGAGAAAAAAACCCCACAATTTAAACACCTGTCCCAAACTCATTATCTTAATTTGTGGAAGCACCTATCAAGCTGAACATGACTGAAATCAGTTCTCCTTGCATGCATGTCCCTCAGCTTTGCCATTCTCTTAAAAGTCTTAATGGGAATATGTATGCCAAGATCTTCCAAACTTTTGCAGAGTCATTACTGATTTCACACTCACACAGAAGCTGGAGCAGCAAGGAGTGCTCCAAACAATGACGTAAACAAATCCACATCCTTTATCGAGCAGCCCCTTTTATTGTAAGGCCCAGAATAAGGACAGGCTGCCACAGCTCAGAAATCTGGACAGATTCCCAGTGAAGCACCAACACGTGACCAGCAGTACACCAGACTACTACAGAAACCAGCGAGTAACCCAGACCTGCAGCTTAGGCCCAGCGGGATGGTCAGAGTGAATTAGCCATTCAACCAGCACTGCACAGGCACCCCTGTCCCAGGGAAGAGTGGCACCCCTGCAGAGCTATTGATCTTTCTCTCATCTCCAAGCAAGAACCAATGGTCTGACTACAACCGTGTTTCTGAATGTAAGTTCCACCAATAGAACTGAGTTTTCTGTTTAGAAAACCAGAGACTGGGTAACTTTCAGCAAGCAGCTTCTAGAGAATTAAGTGGAAAGAAAAAGACACGGGTCAGGTCCAGGAAACCTTAACTCTGTATTCCATTTTTTTAGTCATTATTAAGTTGCATTTATTTACTATACAGCATTGAAGATTTAAACTTACCAGACAAGCTCTTATGTGTGAAATAACAAAAGCACACATAAGTAACCACAAACCAGTAACAATGCTGAGCCAATGCCAAGTAATTTTGCAGCATCTTGGCACATTTTTATAATCTTCTGTTCAGTGGCAGTTACAGACCTGCTTCAGAAACTCAGATATTGTACAGATACTAGAAATAAGCAGAAAATAATCTCCGGTATAATTGGAAACTAAAGCATTCCCAGTGTTTAAGAGAACTAATTAAGTCCCTGTGAGGGACAAAAATATAAGTCTAAACACTAATGGGCTCTTTTTTGATAGATTCATAAGCCTCTTTTAATAGCATCTAAACCAGCTATCCTTGTTGAAACAAATAATAGCAAATTATTGATTTTATTCCAAACTAGCAGGGCAGATCTGTGTCCTGTCATCAAGAAGAGCTGTTAAATACAGAGAATGTATGTGAGACAGTTTCCAAGTTGCATGTTGAAACAGGAATGCGCTCTTTTGTTCTATTTTTTTCCCCTCATTTAATCATAATGAAGTCACTTGCGACATTGCAGCGGTTTCCAGAGCAACAGTCCAGTTATATGTGATGAACATAAGATAAGGGTGTGCATGGGAGAGCTCTGTAACCTACCACTAATTTTGATGGGAAATTCAGCATATATCTGTTTATGCTAAAGAAGCAACTGAACCTGTCCTCTCTTATAGGCAAAGATAGTTTCATAATGGGCTCAAACTCTAAATCAACAATAAAAGATACATAAAGTGAAAAAATGTTTCTTCCTAAAATATCTTTAAAGGATATGCAAGTCACCTGGTCTGTTCCACAGGGAAAATGTATAAAAACAAAGCAGAAAAAGCTACTGTAACACAGCACTGCCAGTTGCAATAACATGAATGATAATCCAGTGGCTGGCTAGATGCATCATCCTTCAGTATTTGGCTACCAGATTTCCAAAGAACTTGAATCCAGAGCAGAAAGAGTAAGTTTTAAGTAATAACCCCAGATCAAGCCAGGTGTATATATAACCCAAGCCCCATCAGAAACAGAAACAGAGGATTGTGCCTTGAAAGACAGGAACTTAAGCGTGAGAACTGCAGCCTGAATTCATCCAGAGATATACTTAGTCCTGTATCTATAGACAAATCACCTTTAGGGGTTTCATGAGGTGTCTGCAATCTTTCAAAACAGAGCGCTTGAAATGCCATGGGTTAACCGACTCATGTGTCTACGTCCTGGGGCATGTTTCACATACATACTACATATTAATGCTTAACCCACAGCACAAACAACATGAACTGCACAGTCAGCATCATTTAAATACGTGAGGCACAAGACAGGAGCTTTTCTTTCTTATACTGTAGTAATACCTCAAGGATGATGATAATATTTTTCCAAGACTGTCCTCAGAAAAAACAGTGACAAATACACTGTAATAATCTCCATTAAAACATGCACCCACCTCCTGAAGGAGCAGCCCCGAACAAGTCTTTGAAGAAACAATTATCAGCAAAAACAATTGTTTCCCTATGGGCACTGCCTAACTATTTGCATGAAAACAAACCAGGGATTCTGCTTCAAAAGCAAATCAGCCCTTGAACAATCTTCAGAATTTTCATTCCCATAAGCACTTCACACTTCAGGTCAAACCTAACACTGAACAACAGCAAAAGGAATGGTCTGTAGAAATAGCACAAAGCCATGAAAAAAGTCCTGATTTGTATAAACAAGTGATGCCACTGAAGTTTATTTACTATACTAATCAAAGGCCAGAAAAAGAGATTGATAGTTTCTCTGATTAAAAGGTAGAGAAATAAACAACAATGAATTTTTTGAAAATATCTAAGTTCTGAATAGTACAACAAGCACAATCTATCCAATGCCAGTCCTAGAGAATAGTTTAGTACATCTAAAGTAAACCTACTGTTACTGCAATATAAGCTACTAGCTCCTAGTTAAGCTTTCAGAGCATACGCAAACAGCTGCAAGAAAGATTTTGGAAATATATGTTTTATTTGGGGAGGCAGTAGCAGGAAAAAGAATACAGAAAGATCTGGGTAAAGTAGTCATTTCCAACTAACTAAGCAGTTTCAAAGTAGATTTGTATAAACCTAAGTTCTTCTTAAGCTTGTTTCAAAAAAATTAATTATACAGCCCATTTGAAGAGCTGTCTCAAAAGGTTTTTCTTGGAGGTCTCCTCATTACACAATAGCAACTCTCTTACAGAGACACAGCTCACACAAAGAAAGGGTGGAGGGAGAGAGTAGGGAAAGCGGGGTGTGTGTGAGAGAAAAATCACAAAAGAAAATAAAAATGTACTCTATACACCAAGTATGCTTTAGCAATCTGCAAGTCCCCACTGTACTTTCATGGTCAGATCCGAGTTGTTGTCCAGGAAGACACAGTGAAATACATCCCAGATTTCCCTGAATGAAAGATTACTGTTTTCACACATCTCAGCTTGGTACCAAAACATGGCACAGCCTAGAACATAAAACCAAAGTTAGAACTTAACCCCCTCACACCAACTCTTCTCCAGGAGGGAGGCACAACAGGGCAACATTAGACAAAACCTTGAGTGTTTCTGTCACTCAACAGTAGCAGACATACCTACACCCAACCTGCCTTCACTCTTCTTTCATTGCCAACAGCAACACTAGATTAACTACTGTGAGAATTGCTAAGAACTCTTAAACAACTCAACCTTAGAAATATTCTAAGATGTCAGCTGAACCATTACTAACTTACATGTACAACTATAAATCAAAGCCATTATCAGACATATACGCTCACTCCCTTTTACCTTTAAGGTTGCACGAGTCGCTAGAGCTTCTGCATAGAAACATAGAATGGCTTGGGTTGGAAAGGACTCTAGTTCCAACCCCCGTGGCCATGGGCAGGGACACCGCACTAGACCACGCTACCCGGGGCTCTGTCCAGCCTGGTCTTAAACACTGTCAGGGATGGAGCATTCACAACTTCTCTGAACAATCTGTTCCCCCTATACAGCAAGGGAAGGCTTGATTACACAGGCAGGGAACTATAAAAAAGCCCACCCTTGCTCTCCCAGTCTTGCTCAGTTCTTTCCTTGACCACATCCTGCAGAGCTTCAAAGTCAAAGCAATTATTTAATGGTTTCTTCTCCCATGCCATAACTGAAAACAACAGTTAAGTCTGGAATTTTAGGGTGTTTTTTTTTTTTTTTTATGAGTTACTACTGTTCCTATGCAGGCCACTTTTGTGTATTTTCATCACTCACTTCATTACTGACTTTTCAAAAGATAACAGAAAATATTTTCTGCACAGCTGTCTCACAGCCACCAAGTACAGAAATTTATCTGAATTGATGGCATCATCTGTGGATCTAAATGCTGAACAAAAATATTAAGGTGCTGAATAGAACAAAAATACAAAATACAGAATACAAAACTCCCAAACTTACCAAGAATATAAAGCATAACTAAAAATACGCACATTCTCATGCCTTGGGGAAGGGCGGGGAAAAAAGTGGAATAAACTTAAAAAAAACCAAAAAAAACAAAAAAAAAACCAAACCAACCCAAACAAAAAAAACCACAGCACACAAGCAGATGCATTTCTTCAGAGAACACATTTCAAATGTTTTTGCATTCACAGAAAGCCAAACCAGACAGGTTATTTTTATAAACCTTTTCTGGTTTTTTTTGCAAACCAATTCCTAAACAGCTTTTGAAAGTCATCTAGTCTTCATTACTGCAAATTACTTCCACAATCTCAGAAAATTGTGATAAGGGATTTACAGCAATTTTCTCTACCCAACAGAAACCAGTGCCTTCTGACCCAATTCTAAATCACCTCATCTAAGCTGCAATTTGTATCAGAGGATTTCTTTCTTCCAGTGCTGAACACTGACCATTCCATTCGCAACCTCCTGCAGTCCCTGTGTGACACATTGCCTCTATTCTCCATCTCTGTCACAAGCTGAGAAAAAAAGAAAACATTTCCCAACAAGTCAGTCTCCATTTTTTCCTCCAAATCTGAGACTCACATGATCCTAATTTACTGTAACTGCACATACACGCCATTTGATCCATTACACCTTCTCTCTTCACAAATGTTTCACTTCTCTGTCCTCTTGAATTTAGTTTATTAAAAAGGTACTTTCCTTAACATCAGTGTTGTCTATAATAATGAAGTTGACAGAAATTTAACACTGTTTGCTTCAGAACTTGGTGTTACAGATACTCAACGCATCGTAATTAATACTAGCAAATACATTACTTGATGTCTCTAACAGCACATTAACTCCTTCATGTTTACAACAGAGCAGCCATTTCTCTTTGCCCAGTGATGGAAACTATTACTACCATCTGTGCTGACTCCAGCTGGTATAAGACTAATACAAAATTCTGTTAGCTGCACTGAGCTGCTTACTCAGCTGGCAATAATAAAAGTCTAGCTCATTAACAGCAGACTTGCATAGCAAAGTTTCTGCTTATCTCAAGGAAGCAACTAAGCATCTCCTTGAACCTTTCCACCATCAAAAAAAAAAAAAAAAAAATCCAACACCAAGCAACTCTATTTACTTGGCACTTGTTTTTAGTAACAGTCTCAAAGAGCATTATGACTGCTTTTTATTCCAAGCATGCCTATTAACTGGGCTAAAATTATTTTAAAAACTGAAAAGCTGCTACATCAAGGCAATATACTGTTTTCTGTACACAAACTGAAACATTTCTAAAATCAAAGATATCCCTAACACTTCAAGAGGAAGCCAGGGAACGAGCACCTCTGAAGCAAGTATTCAGGAAACAGTTTTTTCTCTCTCTTGAACAATACTTAATTGAATGGTCATTAATATTTTACATGTCCTTTCATATTTTAAACAGACACCTGACAAACTACTGGAGAACACTAAAGCAATCCGTCATCTTAAATACACACTGGGGAATGTTACGCTCCTCTGCTTGCAAACTGCAGAATTCTGGGACTATGATCAGTGAGATACTAAAAATGAAATTTAACCACAATTTTAGTGGGCCTTCCATCTTCCCTTCTCCCTGAAGTTACAGCAATATTACTGTAAGCAGCAATAAGCACTAAAACCAGGACAACACCACTTGTTTAATTATATGCAACTTTTTGTTTGTTTATTAAATGCATACTTACAGCAGAAATTGTGAACTGTCACCAGCTACTGACTGCCATGCTCCCTCAAAACGAAACAACTCTTCTTCCTCATCCACATACTACATTAGAAACCCTCTTGACAGAGCTCATAATCCATAATGCTCTTCTATTGTCCTTCTACAGCTTTGGTACAAAGCATTACTTGTCCCAGAGTGGTCAACCTTCTTCTGCCTTCACTAGGCTTCATTTTTTCCACATTTCCAAACTATGATTCTTATCTTTCAGTAAACTGTTGAGTCTAAATACACAGACAAATATCAAAGAAAAAGCTGCTGTTAAAGAAAGTGGCCCTAGCTGGTGGACATAAATAACGAAAAAACGTTAATTAACCATCTTTCTTTGACTGTTAAAAAAAAAAAAAGTGTTATTTGATACTTCCTCTCAAACTTATGAAATCCCATATTGTAACTCAGATTAAACTGTTCATTTTAAAATTTTTATTATACTCTTCCTGATTTGCCAATACACACCCCATCAGCACCAAGACACAATATTAAGCAAAGAAAAGGTCAGAGATGTAGTTCTTAGTGCAGGCTTTGAAGAAAAAACCCCAACATTTTCTGTGACATCAGAAACCTAGAGGACGCAACCACTATCTCAGCATCATCCAAGGCCATAGGAGGTCAAAGCCTTCTACATTTCCGAAAGGAGGGTGACTTGTCCAGAAAGAAGAGAAGCACAAAACAATCAAAGGCAAAAAAGGAAAGACCTATCGTGTTCCCTTAAGTTAGCAGGTACATTCTTTTTTCCCCTTAGCAGTTTCTTCCAATAATTAAGTAACTGAACTTTTGCCCTTCCTTCACTGGACTTAAGCTCTAGCTATTAGTCACTGGTACATTAAGAAAACTTCTGTTCCTGGTATAGTATATCTGTGAAGTTATTCATTTACCAGTAGCAAAACTAAGACACCTTTTTTAAAAACAATATTAATTAAAGCATTTTATAAGTATCACAGGAGGGAGAGGGGAAGACATTTAAATGCTAGAAAACACCTTCAAGAAGAGAATCTTTTTCAAGAAGAGAACTACTTAACACTAAAATTAACTCTCAGCACAGTATTAAACAGCTGAAGGGAAGTAACTTCTGATGTCACCTCATCTGACATGCAAAGCACTACCTGATCACACTCTGCAGTTCATGGTGAGCTGTTCACCCAGGCTAAGTTAGCTGTCTGCAGTTTTGTTCACTTTTCTGCAGAAAAAAAACCCAAAAACTTCAGTCCTAAGTTATGCAGCATTTCATTTTAGAAAGCTAGAGTAAGAAGGCAGGCACATGGCAGAGGTGTAACTACTACGCCAAGCAACCTAACCCCATCAACTCAGAGGAACTGCCCACTGCTGCACCTCACATGGACCTCACATGGAAAAAGGTGCAGTTTAGAAGGAACAGGTACAACTGTTGATAATAAATGAATATTGACTTTTAGTTTTCTTCATGTATTTCTATTTCGTAATCTGTATCTCATGCATCACAATAAGTTTGTCAGCATTTTGCTCCCTTTCACAACCAATATGTAAGGTGACTCCTGCACAGAAGCAACTGGAAAGTGAAATTTTTCCTGAAAGTGGCAAAGACACTAATCGTGTCTGCCAGAAGTAACAATCTTTCCCCTTTTGAAAATGTGCCATGAACCAAAAGCAAGGGTCAGATTGTATGGGTTTTATTACATGAATATTAAACTAATGTTGATTCTTCCCTACATTTTTTTCAACGGTTTTACTTTTCCTATTATAAAATTAGAATGGTTTTACTATTTATTAATACAGTGACAGTTGTAACACAGGGAAATCCCAAATAGAGAGAATTTTTGTGGCTGGGTTTAAGAATCTATGTTGATTTTACAACTTTCAAATATCTCAAATATTTGCTTCTAAGCTACTACAAACTGTCCAATAAATCTGCACTGAAACTGAGGACTGACCCCTCCACATGGTGATCCCTTGCAATGCCTTCCTAAAATGCTTCTTTCCTACCCTCCCTAAAATATTGCTACTAACACCACGAACAAATGTCAGTTGAATCTTAGCTGACTGATGGCTTTCTACATGCCTTACCAACAGAGGTGCAGTGCAGTCTGAAAGCCAGTAGAGTACCTTATTCTGTAGGTGTGGTAACTGAAGCAAAGTAACACTGCTTCCAGAAGACTAAACAAGCTTACAAGCTTTCATTCACAGATTTCTCAATGCTCAACTTCAATGGCCACACTCCCAGAAGTGATACACAGCATCTTGGGCAGCTCCAAGAAAGAGAGAAGCCTTGATCTGAAATCATTATGTCAGCTACAACAGATTTTTATAAAACATCAACACAAAATGTGATCAGTCCATGAAAGAACAAAGCTGCAATTTTAACAGACACCTCCAATTCAATAGTGATTAAGATTAAATCACTGTATCATGATTTGGAGATATCTTATGAGCATCTTATAAAAACAGAAAGCTGCATTACCTGCAGACATCCAAAACCAGTTAATAGAAATGTGTGAAGAGCAGGAAGGCTCCCTTTTAGAGAAATTTAAAGATTTAACACAATGCAAACCTAGTGGTCAGTACATAATCTGCCTTCAAAGAATAATTCTTCATAGATACTATCTCTGCATAAGTTACTCTGTGTTGCATACTAATGGTTGTAAACAGCCATTAATTCTCTGTATCTCAATACTTTGAATAAGCTCAGACATAATGAAGTTACCAAGAATCAGCTCAGCCACAAGCAGCAGCTGCAAGGTAGCAAAGTTTGCCCGGCCCAGATACTTTAGCCAGTTCACATCACTTACATAAATTGTTCTTTTGATTCTTTTTCTCCTTTACTTTTTTGCTACTTGCTCTTTTTGGCAGCTTTAGATTTTAAGTTTAGTACTGATGTACAAAATAGCTTGGAGACCAGGGCTTCCTGCCAGTCATGTGTAAATTAAAAAGCTACAACCATATAATTAAAATTAGCTGCTATCTATTCCCCCCCAAAAAAGGTGTTATTTTATACTCATGATTATGAACATATTGCAGTAAGAAGACAGCCAGGAAAAAACCTCACTGGAGAGCTGATGTATGCCTACCAGACAAGTCTCCTGAAGCAATTCGCAAACTGAATTTATTCTTGAGAGAACACAGTGTTTTACCTCTGCAGGTTCCTGAAGAAGAATTAAGTCAATGGGATGCAGTCTCCCTTATACTCCTGCAATACATTTGGAGGAGCTGAATGATGAAAGGATCATCGTTGCCTCTTTGACCAACTACTTTCAGCCCTTTGAAATGCCATAGTTTGCATTTCAAAATACATGAAAGATACTCCAGTGCGTAAGGTATAAATGATTAAGACAATTCTAAACACATTTGTTATTGAATTCCATCACTCATTCATATCTTATCTTTTGAACTCTATAAAGTTCATTATGAGAAAGCATCGATGGTACATTTTTCTTCCTTGGAAACAGAACTTCAGGTCAGATCTGCCATATGCAGAATTACTAGATTGCAATAGACATTTTCATTATTTTACCTCTCAAAAAGCAAACCTACTGCTCATAACTTGATCTGCCCCAATAATTATTTGTAACTGATGGCATCTTTGCTGAATAAAGACAGCTGGAACACTTTGTTCAAGGAAACAGGGAACATGATGAAAAATACCCTTCTCACAGCAAGAACACACTCAGAACTGATTATTCTTCACCTGCCTTTGAGTTCACCAGAGAACTAAGAGTTCAGAAAAGGCAATTCTAGAGAAGGGACAGAAAATAGGCACTAGCTGATGTCTACTTTAAAAACACAAGGTCAAATATTAAAAAAAAAAAAAAAAGCCTTATTTCTATTTCTACAATCTTTTGAAGTCAAAATTTGTATTTACAGAGATGTCCAACTTACATTAAATCTGCTTACTGGATTCTTCTTTTTGGGTTTTGACCTATAAGCTTAGCAACTCTGGAAAGTATTTTGATGCTCTCATATCAAAACCCTATTTAAAATGTAACTTTAACAGAAGCATTAAAAAATCTCTTTTCATCTTCAGCTCAATCCTGTCCCATTCCCCAAAACCACAGCATTTCACGCCAGCCCAGCCAAACTACTTATGCAACTCCTTTCACATGCCTCATCAAACTTCTGCTCATCAGTTTATTCCATGCATTGCTCTGGATAGAAGCACAGTAACATGCTTGAAATAGGCACCTAGCAGATTAGCTTAAAGATAATTTTATTCTAAAAAAGTGTCATAGGAATCTTTACAAAATACACAAGCAGAGAAATCCTGAACTCTGACTACCCACAAAGAATACCACTGTCAGAAAATAGTTGTTTTCTTATATAATTTCTCTCCAGATACATATTTACATTTAAAACACGTGTCCAAATAACATGCAGTATTCTCAACGAAATTTTACTCAAATAGCCCAAAGTCTATCTACAGCTCAAATATTCTAAAGGTAGCATAATCCTTCTTTCTTGAAAAACTGTTCATTCTTATTTAAGTCCTCCCTGAATCTTTCTCCTTTCCTTGGCTTGCAGCCAATGTTATTATCCCTTCAAAATGTTTTTTGAGCTGTGATCTCAAACTGCAGAGCCAGGTTTATACCCACAGTTCATTTTATGAACATCTGTTTACAGAGAGTGAAACACTACTGTATTGTTATACTGAAAAGTAGAAGGTGTTTGAAATACCTTCCCGCTGCTGTGACCTGTGAGAATTTTGCTCATCTTGCAGGTTTATTGGGCAGACAAAAAGCAGACACTGAGTTCAGCCAGGCTTTTATTAGAACAAGCACAAAGCAAAAAAGTGGCAAAGATACAAGCCAACGTCTAAAACCAGAGAAGGTGCATAGACTTTTTCAGGTGGTGGAGAGCATCTGATTAAGTACCAAATTAGTGCACAGCCCTGGCCTGCAGACTGTGAGCAAGGGAGCATGCCAAGTTTAAGGAGGGAGAGTGAGAACATGAGCGGCTGTATCACCCTGCAGAAATTCACTGAGGTCTAGCTGACTGAGCTCCTAAGAAGCAGCAGCAGGCTAAGCACAACTGCATTGTGAAAACAAAGCTACTCCCACTTAGGATGATCTTATTGCAGGGGGAAAAAAAAAAAAATTAAGCTCTAAGTTAGAAAACATAGTCATCGTACAATGAAATCAAGCTGTCAGACCTTAGGACTTTCAGAACAGGAAAGCGATACTCAGCACACAGGTACATAAATGTGAAGTAGTTGGTAACAGGAGGGAAATAAACACCAACAACCACTGTCAAAGAGTACTACAAGGTAAGTTACTCAATGGAGTCAGACACAAAAAGCCGATGAAGATGCCAGGACACAAGCAACACATACACATGCTCCCATACCAACTGCAGATGATTAAATGTAATCAAAACTTTGAATTCAGAGTAAGCAGCAGAGTGCTGCTGGGAGTTGCTAACAGCACCCAATCTCTTATTCTGAAACACCGTCATTTCCAGAAATAACACTTTAAACATTATCTTTAAAGAACATAAGAGAATGCAGGTAGAAGGTCAGGAGGACGACAGGCAGAGGAAGATGAAAGTTAAATTTGAGAAGAACAGAAAAAGGCATAAGCTTTACCTATGGATATGTTTGCACACAGAAATTGCACAGAGGCTTAATATTAAGATTACCTATGTATGTTTAAAAACCCTGCGTGCTGATAAATCAGCCCCAGCTACTGGTCTCAGCTATGCGCATGCTAACCCAAGAACTGCAGTACAGTCTATGGCCTGTGCTGGCACCTATTCAGAGGCAGTTAAGACTGTAGATCTAAGTTTCTGCACTGGGATATGAAGCGTGAGCAAGTGATCCTGTACTGCAGTTACACAATGCAAAGTCTCTTCCACAGACAGAAGAGTGAAAAATTTATTCTTTCCTGTTTAATACTTTTTTCCTGGTATTGCAAATACCCATGCAGTACTGCAAATTACCCACTGAACACTCAGCTCAATCAGTAAGGTCAATAGGAGTTTTAGCCCACTTCTCAGCAAAGTATTTCAACTACATTGTTTCTAATATTTAATGAAGTACTTAATATTTACCCAAAATGCTTATACTCAGTTTTATGGTTCCATTTAGTACCATCTGTGTTGTGATCTGTAGTCGGCTCTACAGCTCACAACGAGCGTAGGCTGAAACACTCCTGAGAACAGAAAATTCCAGATAACAGTGTATACTTGGAGCATGTTGCAGACAGTCCCAAGCACCAAATCAACACTGCAGTCAATTCGTTATCCCTGCAAAGCCAGTCCCCACACTCCTGAGTTTTAGGAGACCCCCATCAGCTTTGCCTCATTCTCATTACCTAAAAATATGCTCATCCTGCACCCTATCTGAACTAGTAAAACAGCAGTGGAGGCTCACACCCACTTACTTTTTTCCCTTTCCTACCCCTGGCATTGCTCTTAACTTCACTGCTGTCACTTACTCCCATCTCCAAGTTCACAAGGACAGCCACAAAAACCAGGTATAGCATGAAGAACACAGGCTAACAAAACCTTGCTAGACACCCAGTTATTTCCACTGTGCAACCAGGGTGTGGAAGTCCAGCACTCAGTCTTCTGATCTGACTCTGCAAAGGAGGAGGTGAGGCCCTGCAATGCTTATCAGCTGAATTTCCATGAAACTGAGCTGCAATTCTTCTGTTTCAGGAGCTGCAACTCAGCTAATTAGCTCTGCCATAAATAACCCACAGCCAAAATGATCTACCCACAGATCTGCCTGCATAGCAAATAAGAGTTACACAAAACAAGTTAGAAGAAATAAAGCAGAATAATTAGATGTGGTCTCCCAAAAAGTTGACAAAAATACTTAGAAGAGAATGAGAAGTCATCTATTAAGGAAGAAGAAAGGCTCAGAACAAGCAGATCAGTCTGAAACACCATGAAAAGTCACATGAAAGGGTACACAGGGTATGAACTGATAAGTATCACATTAATTACTGATCAAAGAAGGCAAATATTACTGAGGTCAGCAGTTTGCAAAGCAGGTGAGCAGCAATACTGCAAACAAAATTCAGGTTTGACAAATACAGAAGTTCAAAATTACTCAAAAAGGTGATCACATTAATTTTTCAGGGCAGCTTTCCCACTTTGACCATCATCACTAATATTTTAAAAAACGAGCAGCAGCAGCACTCACTTTTCAACACTTTTCAATGTAATAAGGAGCCAATAGTTTCCTTTTTGCATAGCCATTCTACCCCAAAACCAGCTAAAAGTCATGGGTTTTGACTATAACTCAGGACCACTCCAGTTTCTTTCCATCTACATCTGCAAACTGAGACTTAAAGTAAATGGGTATGAATAGAAAGATATGCTTCAAGAGAAGCTAGGACAAGCATCCCATTTCAAATACTCTTAATGGGCAGTACTGAGCCAAAGAAGTGATCTGCTCATATGCAGAAAAAGCTACAGGGAGAGAACAAAAATAAAAAAGTCGGGTGATTTTTAAAAGAACCATGAATTACCCAATCTAGATCTTTAGGGAAAAAGCCACAAACACCACCATATCACACCCTTTGCTCCTTTCATTTAATGGAAAAGTGCTGTAGGAGATCTATAACTTGTTTGCTATTTTGGATGTCAAGTAAAATAATAATTATAAAAGTATGTCAAGTTCAAACCTTTTCCACCATTATTTGAGAAGGAAAAAAAAAGCAAATTTCCAAATCTAAGCCAACACCTTGAGCTCACTAAACTGTATCACAGCTCATTACAGCTACCAGCCAATAGATTGTCAGACTCTTGTTCTTAAATGTTTCTTGAAAATAAGAAAATTAGCTAATTTAGTTTTCAATTTTCCTAACGACTGCATTTCATTGTTAATATTTCTCTTTTCTTTCATTTATATACCTTGATGAAAAATTCCTCCCTCAAACTTCAGTTCTGCAATTTCATTTTATAATATCTCATTTCAAAATCCACAAACAAAGCCCCAGCATTTACTTTCCCCTTTTAATCACAGGAAAGGCAAGCAGGCAAGAGGTCACTTGTGTGAGCAACTCACTTGACTCTGTCTTTTCTCAACCATGATGAAGATGCAGACACCTTGAGAAGAAAAACAAGTATTTAAACTGCAAGATCCTCCAGGAGTTATCCTACAACACCCTTCTTGACAAAGGATGGCAGATCAAGATCAAGTTGCCTAGAGAGATTTTTTTACAAAACTCATTTTACACCTTGCTCATATGAATGCAAAAATTTTTTCAAAGTCTACTTGATCAATCTTGTGTGTGAGCCATAAATTTCTTCCTCTTTCAGGTAAGAAATTCTCAAACAGCAGCCAACAATATGAGTCAGACCACACACCAGAACAACTGTAACTCAGAACACACATGAGCATTATGAAGTACTAAGGGCATTCAGCCTGCCCAACACTGCAATCTGCATTTCTGTGTTTAAGCCAGCACAAAGTTGCTAGATGCCATTCTGAAATTTTGAATAAAGGTACACTACATTCCTTGAATAACGCGCAGAGCAATCTGTGCGTGCACAGGGCAATAAGGATAGATTAAACTAAGGGCACAAAGCTTGTATATCATTAGTATTTCTGGGAAAAAAGTTTCTCATTGCCGCATTCACAGCTGCAAAGCTGATACTTCAAAAGCTACTTGAGAGAATGCAGCCTGCCCAAAGAGTAATTAAACAAGAGAGGAGATTAGACTTTTTAGATATATGTCTATCTAAGTTCAGTACTCATCCACTAAAACTTGCCGAACAGAAAACAAAACTGGCAAAAGCTACCTTCTAACTTTTACCATGGGCAAGCCAGACATCCCACTCCTTCAGTACTCAGCACTTCTGACAAGAAGAGGGAATCCAACCATGGAACTGGGATGCTGAGGGAGACAGAACATCTACTGAATTAAGAACACTTAAATGTTGCATCTTCAAAAAGGCTTTCATCATTCTTCTGATGGACACACAAGTGTTTCCAATTAGACTATTTCACAGCCAATTTATACAGATTCTCAATCATGATGTTTAATGTAATATACCGTAAAAATTTAGTGTTAAAATATGAGTTATGACTATGCAGTGAAAATTAGGAACACAACATGAACTTCGCTACAATGTTACAAACACCTCAAACAATAAACATGCTAAGGACTTCGAAGCTCTTGACAAGGAAACTACATTGCAAGCTGTACAGTATTCAATGGTCTGTTTACAAGAACTGTTTTTCCTTTTTGTTTCAACTTGGATCTCAACCAGAACACACATGAAGACTGTAGTACCACCCTGGAGAATGCCAGTTTCTCATACACATTTTTAGGAGGATGGAAAAAAGTTTAGCAGGTGCTGCTGGGTTTTGGCTAGTTTGGCTTCCTCCAACATGTACTTTGAGGAGTTTCATCACATTGCTGGGCATCCATTTCTGTATCTCTCTCTTCTGCCTTTTGTTATCCTGCTGGTCCTGGTCCCCAAACATCCTTTCTCTATATTCTACCACATCAGCAGCAAATCCATTACCAAGCCATTCTTTGCACTTCCTTATGTGTCAGTTTCTCTGCAGCCACCGAAGCAGCACTTCTCAAGGGCACTCCAGTCAAGAATGCAGGTACAAGGATTAGATTTACAACAGAAGAAGAATGAGAACTATTCAAAAGTTTCTTCTTTTTAAATGTAACAAGCACTATGGAAAATGCCAGACTGTTTTTCAGACGGTTTCAGAATAGCGTATCCACTGTGGTCACAGTAAAAGCTCCAAAGCAGCAAAGCCTCAGTGGTGGGATGATGTTCCATAATGCACTTCCAACAAAACCTTCAGGAACCATCTTTTGCCCCAGTACAGTACAACAGCAAAGCAGAAGAAGACTGTAGATGGCTTCTACTCTTACTCCCTTACATAACTTCAAAGTCCTCTTTAAAATACATGCTCAAACTTTACAACTTCTTGTTGAGCATTCAGAGGATAGACTTGCCTTAATGTCTTCAGCTATATACACTGAATATAGGAATATTTATTTTATCAAATGACCAATTTCTATTTCGGCCTGATTTCATTAGATAAAATTCTCTGAAAACATATTTAAAATCTAATGGAAATTCAGAAACAACTCAAAATAGAGAATGACAACATGGTATAACAGCAAGGGAAAAATACCAAAACCCATCAAAATGCTCAGGACTTGCATCATTCAGGGAGATGGCACTACAGAGCCAAAAAAATTCTGGCGCACTGCAGACTTACATCACACTGCATATATAAAAAAAAAAAAAACAAAACAAAAAAAAAAAAACCTCACATGGAGAGATGCTGACAAAGAAATTTCCCAAAGCAGACCAGGGCACTGCTCATTCAGGGCCATAAAGCAGCTTTGCCAGTAGAAAACTTCCGCCAGCTCTGTGCCTCCACTGGAATGCTCCATTGACTTGTCTTTAGCAAAAGCTCATCTACCATAAAACAAGCCTTCTCTTTCGAATCAGAAAGTAAAACTGAATTTGAAGTAAACAGGCAACAAAAATAAGAACTACGAAGTACTGCCCAATCCTTTTCCTTCAGTTCTGAAAGAATCAAATTTGTGAAAGACCTTCTGCGCCACACTGCATGTGATTTTAATCATAAAGTCAGACAAAAAGTGGAAACCACATGGGAAGAAGTATCAAGTACTGTGCTTTCTTATCTAAGATCTGCTGTTCCTTGTCATCATATAAAAAAAATATTAACCAAAACAGACAGCTCTACATACTTGGATTTAATGCTAGAAAAAATATTCCAGTAGCTCCAGACAGATTGAGAATTCTAAAGCCTTATACTGGAAAAAAACTTAAACTCACCTGGAGGCTTTTGTACAATACTTGGGATTGACATTTACATATAAAAAGAGACTGTGGAGTAAACCGAGAAAATGTAAGCTCAATAAATAGGGTATTGTGTATTTTTTCATTTTATTTGCAAGTCTAAAATAGTCTCTAATAAAAAAAGTCAGGAAAAAAATTTAAGTGTTGACACTTTCAGCAATGCGTTTTTAAAACAAAGCATCAAACTTTACGGAAAGGTTACAGTTCAAATGCATCCTGGTAGTTTTTTAAACATATTGAGCAGTATCTCCATAAACACATGCAGAGATAAGCATGCCATTTCAGCCACAGCAGCTGCTTTGATTCATGTTTATTAAATGCTTAAAATTCTTGGAATATATATACACTGCAAAAAGAAGATACAGTGACACCACAAATCACAACATAAGTCAATACTAGCCTACTATCTATACTGTTACTGAACACAAAGAGGCAGCAGCACAGGTTTGGTGGGGCTAGCACCTAGAAAACAGACCACAGGTACGTACCCTGGTGCTGGCACATAGTGAAGTTCTGCCCCTATCTTCAGCATCACCATTAACCATGCTTATTACCAGAGACTAACACAAGCACACAGCAACATTTCAGATGCACCTTTCTACCACTGTGCTGATTGATACACCTAAAAATAAGCATTATACCATCAACACGCACCAAAATACATTCATGGCTTTATCTGTCAAAAGACCAATTGTGGTATAAATCTTCGTTCTAAGTTATAACACTTACATAGCAAAACTTCTTTAGCGGCCATTACCATATAGATTGCCCTGTGGTGGTCTATGTGAAATGAGACGGAACACTCAGATTACCTCCTAGTGAAAAAGTTATATCTTACAAGCCACTAACTTCACATTATCTGAGGAAGAAGTAGATGTATTTGGTAAGCATGTACATGCTTGAGGATGTCTCGACTTAGGATGCAGCAAACTGCCAAATAAAGGTTGTAGCTGATGACCAAGGAATGTATTAGTTCAGGATATGTTTATGAATTTCAATAGATGTTTCGATGACTGAGGGTTGTTGGGGGTTTTTTTAATTATTATTTTTAGATTAAAAGGCAACTATCAAAAATAAAGGCCAGAACTGTAGAGGTTAATTAACACAGCATCAGAAAGCCATTTATTTCCTTTCCTTCCCAAAACAAGAAATTACATAAAGGGACACCTTCCCTTGGCATTGAAAACAGCTTGTGTAACTCCTGCTGTCCATCAACATGGATATCTTGAGCTTGTGCCATTCATTTTCAAGTCCTATCAGCAATGCATTTTTCTGATTGACCTTCATACAGTAACTTTTCAATGCGCTTGTTGCTTACTCACCAACCTCCTCCCTCAGCCACCAGTGAACAACCATCACACTCCACTGAACGATCACAAAGACACACAGCGTCAACTCAAGCTCCACCTCAAACTCTGATGACCATTTTTATATCAACAAAGTCAGGTACTGACTAGACAAGCTTGTACCCCTTTTACTGTCTCCTGTAAAAAGAGACACAGCAACATTACTTCCAGTCAACAACATGACTATTTTAGTTAACTTGGTGCTTTAGGTCACAGGTTAACTTGATAGTTGAGTTCTGTGGCACACATCATTGCACAGTGGAAGTCTTTTCTCTGTAGGCTACACTAAAATTCACTGTCTCGAGCCAACACTTCCACACCTCCTTGAAAAGCCTTGTCCACAATGCCTCACAAAATACAAGGAACCAAGCAATTGGAGAAATTATTCAGTTAAGCAACAGCATCTGTAAAGCACTGCTGCAGCAGCTGGCATTTTGCTGTAGTAGGCAGTAATTGTTTCCATTAATAGATTCAAACCATGCCCAGGGGAGACCAAGTAGGCAAAGACACTGCACTGCTTTCCCACTGTTAAGAACAGTCTGTCCATGCAAGACACACTAGCAACATAGCCAGAGGCAGCTTCTGCTACTCAATCTGCGCTCAACTGTAGAGGAATGAAGGTGTTCAAATCTCTTAACTTCTTAAATGCAACTGCAACAAGTACATTTACAAATTTGAAAATTAAGCTCAAATCTTATTACCAGACATACCACCAGGTTGACTCCATGAACAACAGCCAGTGCATGCTACACTGCAGACCTGAGACCAAGAAGGGATTTGCTTTGTCCCCAAAAATTCATAACAAGATTTGCAACACCAGCACTGCGTGGTACAGACCTCTATGGAAAGGCAGCCGACGTGAACTGCTTCCCTCTGAGCTCAGATTCTGCAGAAGAGGGACTTCTTAAGCACTTCCTAAGGTATTCTGAATCTAGTCCACACCTGGGTCACTACAATATGTTCAGAAGTATAATTTAATTTTGAAAAAATTAAACTATTAAATTACAGTGAATCTACTCATAAGTCTGAAATCTTACTTTACGCACAGTTTACAAACCTACTAGATGCAGAGCAGAATACAGGTATCTTGTTTCCAAAACAAGAAAGCTGTCTACTATTTATACTAAGGGGGCAAAAGAGGTGAAATTAAAACATTTCTTTCAGTCCTGATATCCCCAAATAAAAGGGCAAAAAAAGAGCTGCACATTTTTTTAATTCGTAATTCATTTAAATAAACAACATATTCAAGGTGTATTAACTAGTAATAGACTAGTAAAACACCTCCGGCTGCAGTAATAAGCTTTTACAGGTACATGCGTACCTGCCCCTTCTAAACACAGAAGTCAAGTGTGCCTCAAAGGCCAGCTAATCTTTTTAACTAATCTTTTAATGTTCCACAATGTAGACATTTCTAACATCACAAAACAGGAAAATTGAACAGATTCAAAGCTGAACCTCACTCTACTCAGAACTGTTTGAACATAACAGTAGTCCAAAAGCAGAGAACGGCTACAAAGCAATGATTGCCCAAACATGGTCATACCAAGCACAGTTTTCTTTCTCTTCAAACACTTCATCTATTTTTGTTCTGAAATACTGTCAGCTAAGTGTTACTTACCCACAATCCCAACAGTCTCCAACGGTAGTTTCTTCTAGCAATACCATTTTAAGGCCAGAGCACAAGGTCCTAACAGCTGTCTGGATTTTATAAACATGGTAATATAATGGATGTTGCATTTATTCACAGTTCAGGCCACCTTAGGAAGAGCCAAGAGCCATGCCAGATAGTATTTTTGGATTACAAGTTTGGTTTTTTCTCATTTTGTTTCAAATTACATGGAATTTAAGAAAACTTATTTCAAGGAACTGCATCTAGTGTCCCATCTGAGGCATGAATGAATTAAAGCAATGCAAAAATAGCTCCCAAAAAGCTATTTTCCAACCACACATATTTCATAACTCAAATACACCTCTTCTGCAAAGGTTCAAAGCTAACAGCTCACATCCTGAACATGGAGGTCTAACAGGAAAGGTAACAGAAAAGGTCCAAGTTAGATTACTTTTACAATTTCCTGCACACAAAGATAAAAGTTGCTGCCTGCTATTATTTTATGATCTACCTCAGACAGGTGATAATTTGAAGTATATTTCATCAAAGGTATGAGCCCATTGATCATTCCTTCCGATAAGGATATCATTAGCAGCTGTCCTACTTCAGCTTCCGCAGGTTTCAGTCTGAGAAAGTGACCATTACCAGAAATGCATCTTCTCTCCCGACAACAGCACTCTTCTCTCATCTCTGATGCTATTCAAAGCAACATATTCAAAAAGATTACGTGCCACAACCACCATATGAAGGAGTATGCACTAAAGACCATCCAGAACCATGTTTTCTCCAAGGCAGAGGGAGCAATAGCTCTTTTCTGGAAACAAGAGCTTTAGGACAAACTGCCTCGGGATGAAATCTCTGCTTCAGATATTCATCTTTGAAAGTATCATGAGCTACAAAAACTAGATACACTCACATCACTTCTTAGATACTTATTTTATTACATAGCTTGCACTTACCAAAAAAAAAAAAAAAAGCCCCCATACATCACATATTCTGGAATCTTTAGTAGTTTAAAGCTGTAAGAGTTTTATCTAAGTAGAACTGGGCCTTGTTGCTACTTGTTTGTGATCAAAATGAAGATGGAAGACAACAGAGCAAGCAAGCCATAAAATGTTGTTTGTTTTTTTTTTAATAAAGGCAAGAAAGATACTTTCAGGAAATAAATTAATAACAACAATTAAAAAAAAATGGCAAATTCAAGTTCAGCTCCACACTCTGATGATTTCTTTCTCATTTTCTGCCCTGAGATTTTTAATAAGGCAAAGTTCACACAAGGATGCTGTGCTTTAATGGAATAAGTTGCCCAACAGATGAGTATGTTTCAGTCGAAACTGCAGTTGAAGTATTGTTTCAGTTCTACTGTCTCCATAGTTCCTTGTTTATTTCTGTCAAGATAAACGTTTTGCTTACTAAAGAAAAAATCATGTCATGAAGAACTGTTGTCAGGGAACTAAAACTTTTCAGATCCTATACGTTAAAATTATTGCTTAGAGGAAAGGGAGGAAAGCATATTTTAACAATCAAAAGCAGAGGAAAAACTCAGCAAAACCTGATTTGTCCTACTAAGAAATAAAATCCCTAAGGTAAAACTACATTTTTCATAGACGTAGAGAGGTGTGAAATTTCCATTGTAAAAACCGAAATATTTTGAAACATTGTAACTCCATGCTGCAATTACCTTCTAGTTATATTTCAATGCTGTACCTTATTGCCAACAACCAACATTTAAAGGAAGACAGCAGGAGGTACCCAATTGGGTTTGAAACATAATACCCGCTTCTAAAAGACTTCAAGTTAGAACATTTTTTTCAGGGAGAGTGTACTTTCAGAAAGAAAATATGGATTTCCAGGTGAAGACAGAAAAAAAAGAAAAACAAACACAGGGTTCCCAGAAAGACAAAATGTTCTTCTGGGGAAGAAAGGGAAATCTGTATTGGCTTGAGGGAGGAAATGGGTAAGAGACAGAAGAAATCAAACAACACACAAGCATACTTAGGCAGATGTAAAAGAAACTACTCCTACTAATAAAATAAGGGTTAAAGGTATGAAGTCCAATCACCAACTTACAAAAACTTTGCCAGCACCAGAGATTATACCTGATACAAGCTAAGGCAAACCTTTCCTTTCTGAACTCTGCCTCCTATTATTTCAGCCAATATTTTCCTGAGAGGAACTTTCAGACTCACTGTTCAGTTATACTATGTTTCAGTTTTCCCCCTTCATTAGTTTAGAACCCTCAAGTCGTGTGTCTGTGGGGAACAGCAGGCCTGCTGCTTATAAAAGAACACAACACTTGTATTTAATAACAATTACTATTTTGTAGCTGCGTTTGTTAAGGTACAGATGCTGTGTGGTCTAGCAGTTAGAAAAAGCAGTCAAAACCCTGTTCTTAATTTATGGTTATAACTTATTGCTTTTGCTCTAATACGATAGTAAAAGTTGGACAAATGACAGCACCGTCTGGCAGTTTAGGGTTTTTTCACCACTTGTAAAACAAGCATTACTTGCCCATCAAAAATCCTTCAGTACCTTTAAATAAAACTTAGCAACTGCATCAGCATGCATCTGAACTCAGATTTAATTCAGTAACTCCTTACAGAATAGTCAAAACTAGTAAAATTTGATTTTCCCAACCTTGGATATTCTTCCAAGAGCAGGTGTTATAATTATTAAAGAGCTACCTAACTTTACTTTTGAAACTTCTGTCAGTATCTTTTAAGATTATAACTGAGCGAATAAAACAAATAAAAAGCATGGTCCTGAATTCTACTCCCCACACCCCACAGCCTCTTGGCTTCAGATGAATTAAGAAAAGCAGCCCTTTAAACCAAATTTGCTTCATAAGGCTACTTATTCCAAAGTGCAGTACAAACTTGTACTTCCACTCAGCTAGAAAAGGGAAATTTCCATATAAAAAGATAAAATGCAAAATGGAAGAGGTAAGACTATACAGAATATTAAAATAATGCATGTAGTAGAGACAGACCAATTAATCACCCTAACAAGTGAAATCATTTTTGCAATGACATGGCTGCTCTGAAAGAAAAATCCAGTTGAGCTATATAAAAACAAACTACACAAAGAAAACCAAAAATCCATTTGACATCTCTAGCCCTGCCAAGGCATCAATCCAAGTACAAGCAGCAACTACTCAGCAATTCAGAACCAGTTTACACAGACATTTAATGGTGGGTACACACAGAAGAACAGAATTCATTTTTCAGCATGAGAAATCAAACTACCTTGAATACAAAAAAAGAGAAAGCAGCAGTTTGGCACTGAAGGAAATGTAAGGATCTTCGCAAGGCACTAGGCAAGTGCCAAGTCCATTAGACACCTCAGCGGGTTACATACAACATCTGCCACTAAGAAAATACCCAACTGCATGTTTGCATATGTGTGAGTTACTTCGGATCAGTATTTCTAACTTATTTCCAATAACACGAGGCAGTTGTTTCAAACACACAAGCTACACATGTAACAGCCAGCCAAATCCCAGCCTCACTTTGGGCTGCAAGCATGACAGCTATCACTTGCCAGCACAGCTGTCAACAGTGAGGTCGCACACAAGTGTCACAGCTCGCCCAGAAGACACCTGGCACAGAACCAGAAGCAAATTCCAAGCAAGTAAGAGAACTTATATATATTATAGGTATCAATGCCAGTTAAACACAAGCCACAAAAGCTCTCAAAAGACAAGAGTCACGGCACAGTCCCACTGAATACCTGCAGGCCAATATGCACAACAAGCAAAACTCACACATGACAAGCTCTTTATTAAGCCATCTGGCCCTTAGGCTCTTTAGTTTACTGAAGCAACGATTTCTAAGTCTTAATTCTGTTCTTGCTTTGTAAACTCAATTTGTATTTCATGTTTTATATGTCAAATCCACTCTCTTTAAAGAGTTAATGTCATTCTTATTATAGCAGTGTTGTGATGGATGACATATATACAGGAGGAAAAAAACCCAAACCGTACTTTCTAAAATAGAATAGTCTCAAGAAAAACAAGATTTTCATTATACAAATGGGATGCTAAGAGCCACAGAGGCAGCATGACTTGTAGAAGATCACACAAAGATCTATGAAAGCAGCAGGAAACAAGCACAGATCTTTCAAGCATATTAACCACAACAATGGTTCTGCAGACAATGTAAACTGGATGTAAATTAAACTGGTGCGATTACAGCTATATTCTCATATGTGGATTTATGCAAGAAGCAGCCTCACATCTTGGACATGTAAAAATAGAAAATGTCTCAACCTTTTCTGCTGTAAAACTACAAAAGCATGATACTGCCTTTGGAAAAAAAAAAAGCTCACATTAGCTTCTTCATAACTACTATAAACTAAATCAGAAATATTCTCAATTAAACCTTGAGTAGTAGGAACATGTTCAGATTAAAGTCTCGATGACCATGCAAATGATTTCACACTTTTTGGCATTAAACAGATCAACTTAAGTTGAGCAATCAACAGGTAACCGAACAGATAAAGCATACAAAGGAACTATTCCTCGTGCACCTCCCCGTCTTTCCCTACACTCCCTCAAAGGAAAGAAATCTTTTCCTGTTCTGATCTATTTTTACAGTCTAGTGCATTGGTATTTTGGATTTTTTCCAGGGGTATTCTTTACTGGGGCATCACAACTAAATGCCACATTCCAAAATTATTTTAGCATATTCTCATAGGCTACTTCGCAGAACAACACTGAATTAATAGAGGATCTAGCAATTACAGCCTTTTCAAATGCAAATACATTAAAACTTAGTAAACAAACTAAAGGAAAAAAAAAACCACACATCACTAGCATGAAATCCAGAGTCTGCTTCTTGTTCCCTCACAGGTCACATCAAGTTATTAGCCTGCACCCCAGGGAAATTTGTGAAAACAGCACATACAGTCAAAGCCTTTGCTTAATCAACAGCTCATTTTTTTGAGCAGTGAACCAAAAATCAACTTTTAAACCTGGCAGGCCAGTAGGGATCTTCTGTCTGCACACCCCAATTTGGGTACCTCCGACTCCCCTCAAGAGGCTAGGTAAGGAATGTCTGGTCCTTGCTTCCCGGGACCACAAACACAGTGATCCCGGGCCAGCGCCAGCCCTCGCCCGCTGCCCCGAAAGGCACTGGGTAAGACCAGCAGGACCTCGCCGCTCCCCTAACAAAGCCAAGCGCTTGCGAGGCGGAGGAGCCGCGGCTGGGTTTTTCATACGGGGCACGGCGAGTTGGGTTTTTTACCTTTCTCCCTGCTTGGTGTTGGAAGGCGGAGGGTGAAGCACAGTCTGGTTCCCTTCCATCTCCACGATGCACTTGGTATTCAGGTCCAGCTCTGCAAGGCGACACGGCGGGGGGCTGTACCCGGGGCCAGGGAGAGTACCCCTGCTCTCCCCGTCGCCGGGACAGCCGTGCCTGTGCGAGGGACCGCGGGCCGGCGGCGGAGAGTGGTGGTGAGGGAGCTGTGACGGGGTTTATCCCCCGCCGGCCAGGGGGAAAAGCCGCTTGAGGCGCGCCCCGGTGCCGCCCCCTCCCCACACCCCGCCGCCCCTTCCCCAGCGCCGCTAGCCGGTTACCTCTCCTGTTCATCGGCCGGACCCTGACGGCAACTTTCACCTTGGTGTCCGACATCTTCCCCCCACCCCCGGGAGCGGCCCCGCTCAGCGGCAGCTCGCGGCCTCGCAGCGCCGCGCACAGCGACACGGCGGAGCACCAACGTCCATGCCGGGGCGAGGGCGGGGGGCCTAGGCAGGCGGGGAACGCGAGAGGCGGGGAGGGAGGGAGGGAGGGAGGGAGAG
Organism: Psittacus erithacus; assembly: GCA_009867235.2. NCBI lineage: Eukaryota > Metazoa > Chordata > Aves > Psittaciformes > Psittacidae > Psittacus > Psittacus erithacus. Next base: position 37,158 of record WYDI02025129.1, on the reverse strand, counting down.
GAAGAGGAGGAGGAGAGTCCGGCGCCGGGGAGGACTGTAGTGGCGCAGCCCCAGTCGCCTCCTTTCTCAGCCGCGGTCCACACGGGCTCTGGTGCTGGCTGCCCACGGCCTCTTTTGCATAACTGCTGCTGCTGCTACCGCCGCCTCCCTGCCAATCCCGACCGCCATCTTCCGACTCCTCCCGCCGCGCCGCCGGGGTTGCGGCGCCCAGCCAAGCAGCAAGGGGCGGGGAGGGACCTCGGAGCCGGAGAAGAACGAAAACACCCGAACCCCTTCGGTACGCAGGGAGGGGGAGTTATACACATATACACATACACATACACACACCCCCACCCCCCCGCCTCGGGCGGCCGCTTCCTCCCAGTAAGCATGCGCAACGGGCAGCTCTGTGCAGTGGCGAAAAGGGCGGGAAGGTGGCGCTGGCGCGGTCTGCCCCGCGTGCTTAAAGACGGCGGGAGCGAGGACTAAGGGAGGCGCGGGGATCGGGGCTGCTGGGGGGCTGTGTCCTCGGGCGCTTCCCGAGAGCCACCGTCGCGGTCTGCGCAGGTGCGCGCTGGCAGAGCGCGTCCCGCCGCTCGCCTGTCTGAGCAGCGGGTTTTCTTCCGGCAAGGAAAGGCCACAGAGAAAAGCCCACAGACCACCCCGAATGGAACGTGATGGCGCCAGGGGGCTTTTAGTGACAAAAGATGTTCGATGCTCTATGAGAAAATAATCATAGAGTCACAGAATGGTTTGTGTTGGAAGGGACCTTAAAGCTCATCTAGTTCCAGCCCCCTGCTATGGGCAGCAACACCTTCCACTAGACCAGGTTGCTCAAGGCCCTGTACAGCCTGGCCTTGAGCACTGACAGGGATGGGGCAGCCACAGCTTCTCCGGGCAACCTGTGCCAGGGCCTCACCACCCTCACAGGGAAGAACTTCCTTATATCTAATCTAAATCTGCCCTCTGTCAGCTAAAGCCATTCCCCCCCTTGTCCTGTCACTACATGCCCTTATAAAAAGTCCCTTTGCAGACTTCTTGCAGGTACTGCAAGGCTGCTCTAAGGTCTCCCTGGAACCTTCTGTTCTCCAGGCTGAATAAGCCCAACTCTCAGCCTGTCTCCACAAGAGAGGTGCTCCTGCCCACAGAGTGTCTTCATGGCCTCCTCTGAACTCACTGCAACAGGTCCACATCCTTGCGCTGGAGGCCCCAGAGCTGGATGTAGTACTGCAGGTGTGGTCTCACGAGAGCAGAGCAGAGGGGCAGGATCACCTCCTTCCACCTGCTGGTCACACTCCTTTGGATGCAGCCCAGGATACGGTTGGCTTTCTGGGCTGTGAGCACACACTGAAGCCGGCTCATGTTCGTTTTCTCATTGACCAACACCCCCAAGTCCTTCTCCACAGGGCTGCTCTGAATCTCTTCTCTGCCCAGCCTGTAGCTGTGCTTGGGAGTGTCCCAAACCAGGTGCAGAACCTGCATGTCACAGCGGAGGCCTGGAGCTAGCGCACGTGACCCTGATGAAACGTGTGTGTTGTGCTTTACACAGGCCTGGCAGCAGTGCTGCACCTTGAGGTGAGGGAGCCACAAGCCCTGCCCTGGCCCCAGCCTGGACTTCGCCTCCTTGTAACCGGTCTGAGGCTGCTCATGCCATAATGGTTTTCCAGGCAGTGGTGGCCCATCATGGATAAGTGCCTGCCCAAACACGGCAAGACAAGGCTGTGTCCATCTGCTATCAGTGGGAGTTGAACGTCAGGGGGTGAAGCATTACAAACAGTAGTGCGTTACCCCAGCAAGCACTAGCTCCAAGTATGGCTGAGTTTCCAGTCAACAAGATCAGAAAGATTTTTAGTTAAAACTGCATTAGGCTTATGATCCCAGGATAGCCTTCTGTTTGAAGTGTCCTGTCAAAACTCCGTTTTCTCCCTAAAAGTGTTGTCTTAGCTTCAATAAAATATCTTCCAATGAATCAATCCTTACCATCAATGCAGCTAACTGGCAGGAGTCCTAGTGCAAAATAGCAATGTTTGTAACATTTTCTTTATGGAAAAGACAGGCTGAAACCCAGATGAGATTATTCTATCTGCTCTGGGGCTAAACCATTGCAGGTAGAATAGGTTAACATGATGAATAGATTGCTGCACTGAGAAAGAGCAGACCTTTTAAACAGAGGTGAAAATAGCAGATGGAGCTTAGAAAATCAACAACACACACACCCTGGCTGCCAGCACACCAGCCAGAACAGCCCTGCAAAGCGACTGAGAGGAATGTCTCTGGGGAAGGCCCATCTGCCCCAAAAGGCCATGGCTTGCAAGAATGCTGAAAGGACATGAGAGATGCACTTAGTGCAGTGAAAGAGAAGCTTTACCAAATAGAGCCGGGCATCCGGAGAGCATCAGCAGCAGGAGCTGGGGCACGTGGATTTCTTGCCTATGGAAGCAGGCATAAGAAATGAAGTTCATTATGAAATGCATCATAAGCATGTGGCTCGACAAGAAAAGGAACAGTGTTGAAATGAGACATCCTACTTATGTCTGCAGACTGTAAGAACCCAGATCAAAGTAAGCGCTGGCTCAAGATAAGGCACGAAGTCTGAAATGGCTGTGCAGAAAGGGTGTTGTTCAGTGAAACTTGGACACAATTGGGTAAGAGAAGATCGCCAGCAGATGTAAGGGAAAATACTCCCTTCTGTCTCAATTTTCCACCTCTTAGTGGAAAAACTACATCACTGCAAGATTAAATAAAAACAATATTAGCTGAAGAGAAACTTAAGGGAGTCTTTATGAGATTGACTATGATTTTGGCAATGGAAAGAGCCCTGGGAAGATTTTTGCTAATGTCTGGAATTATATTTCTCCATTTGCAGGTGCAGAAAGGCAGCCATGCGAAAATGTTTGAAAAGGGAGATGCAGCCTAGTTTTTTCTAATACAGGCTTCAACTTTTCTCTTCTTGTGAAATCCTGATTTTCTTTTTCTAGTGTTAGGTAATGGGGAAAAGGATTTTTGCCCTTTCACTCACACCAGCATGCCCTGAAAAACACCTGCCAAGAATGAGGTGCTGGTTCCATCAAGTTTTTCTGTCCTCTTGAGGAAGGGCTTTTAGAAACATCTGTACCATGACATCTCTTAGGCAGTATGCATGCGGCAGAATATATTTCTGGCCTCCCCTAACCTTTGGCATTACAGCAGAATAGGAGGAGGGTTACATTATAGAGACCCCAGGAGATTGCTGGGTAGCCCAAAGAGCAATCTGTGAAGAACTGCAGGAGCTAAATGCAATTCAGGCTGATGTTTCTCTTCTGGAATTGTATCTCCCCATTGCACACAGCTACAATATGGAACCCTTTACATCTCTGTCTTTGCTACAGGTAGCAATTGTGGATGAATGTCTCACCTGTCAGCATTTGTTAGCTTGATCAGTTTACATGCTCTGTGGGAACCAGCAAGAGATACTGATGGATCATTCACCCATCAGAATTAGCTGCCAGCTATCCCAGACATGCTGATGGATGGATGGGAGAAACCAGATAAGAAATGACAGCTCACTGCTTCATCAGTGAGAAAAGAGGAGAGCTGTAGAAAGTGGAGACTAATGGTGGCTGAGGGGAAAAGGGATGGGACTTTGGGAACCATATCATCTGAGCCATCCTTCCCTGATTTCCTTTTCCTTTCCCTGCTTTCCTCCACCCCTTATTTTGTTCTGGTTCTGCAACACTGCAGTCAATAGGATTTTTGCAGCTTTACTAGGGCCAGGATTGACTCTTTGCCTGTCTCTTGCTTTCCATCTGTTTCATTTTTGTTTCTTCCCTTTCAGCATTTCCATATTTTTTCCATCAATCCATAGTTCAGCAAAGAGCGTAAAGAAAACCACTCCTTACTGTAGTCTGGTGGGAAGTTCCAACTGCTCCTCATCTTCCCAAGGCATAACACAGATAATGTGATTTGACACGAAGGCATGCCCATGTCTTCCCGTATATTCGAAGCAGAAGGATTGCCTGCTCTACTTCCTGACACGGAAACAGGGGAGCAACGCTGTGCACCTGGAGTTGATTCCTGAAGCCCCACCGGTAGGGCAGAATGTTCCACTGACCTCCTTTCTTCAGCAAAAGGCAGGGAGAAATGCCACAGTGCCTGCCAGGAATATCCATCTTGTCGGCAGCATCCCCAGCACATATCTTGCTGTGCCTGACTTGTGCATGCTGTCACTGGCACGTCTAACTTCATCTCATGTCAGGAGCCGGAGCAGAGGAGGAGCTGGCAGCAATGAGAGCACAGGAAGCAAGAGTGATTTTCTTTTGGTGTCAAAAGAAAGACAAAGGATTTAATTTTACAGCACCTGAAATCCAAAACATGCTTATGATGAGGGTTTTTACTACTAAATTTAACACAAGGCACTAATTTTATAAGATTGACCAAAATTTAAGTTTTCTGTCAGTTTCCAAATTTTTACTGGCATTTTTAAAAAATTGTAATGAACAAAGAAAACAAAACTTTACTTTCAGCCCAAACGAATTACAGTATCATCCAATTTGAAAGAGGTAAATGAACCAATACTGCATAATGAAACCAACACATATTTTAAGGTTAATAATCTAATATATTACACTTTCATTAGGAAAAAGCCTAGGAAGACATCATAGCTCTAATAAAATAATTGATAAATCTTCCACTGATGTTTGAAAAGAAGAATGGATAATTCAGGTTTTTTTAAATAGCCCTTAGCATTCAGGAAAGAGTCCTGGGCATTCTTGAGTGGAGAAATATTTCATATTGGAGACATGGGATAAAACATGACTCTATATTTGTGATAGAACACAAATAAGTGTCCTGTTATGCACACAAACTTGTATATTTAAATGGAATACATTTATGGAGCACCTAGGGAGGCAAGTGCCTGCCCATAATTGTACACAGGGAAACAAATTAGTGTCTCACACACATCACCATGTTACTTTTCAAGTAACCCCACTGGACACATATGTTGAATTTACGACAGAGTACTTGACAGCAGGATTTCACCCAGTGACCTGGCTGAGGGCACTTTTCAGGCTGCTTTTCCGCTTCCATTTTGGTCCCAATTCAAGCTGGACATTAGTCAGGCTGGATGTTTGCCACCCTTGTCTTAGCAGAGATCTGTTCTGACTGTCTCTAAAGCTGTGCTGGAGGCATGAAAATCATCTCTTATGTCCAACATATTTATGGCAACACTGGGTTCAGAAAGGGACTGTGGTGACAAGTGCTCTTCTGACACTCAGAAAGAAGTAGTTTTAACAGCCAGTGTTAGGAATAAACGAAGAATACAGGCACCTAAACATAACCCTGCTTGAGAGATGCTGCTGAAAGCCACATAAGGTGGCTGACAGGCAGGTCTTTTGATTCCTGTGTAGGATATTGCTTGTAACAGGCACTGCAGTTTTAATCTTCTCTGAACAAAGTTGGCTTACAGGCAAGAGTCTGTGAACAGACTAAATCTGTTCTTAAAGGCTAATTTACATATGTTTTGGATGACCCCTCTGGCTTTACCTAGATGAGGTCCTAACCTCTGGCAGGACCCTACCTCTGCCTCCACACCCACCCTGGAGTGCCTGAGTGTGGATGTCACCCTGGGATCAGAGGTAAGCAATCACAGCGAGTGTCCCTGAGGCAGCCGCATCGACATCTCAGTCAAGCTGAAACATTCCTTTCTGTGAGGGGAGAAAACACCAAATGCAATTTCACTGATCAGGTATGATGTTTTCTCCCTGCCTCTGATACAGTATTGCAATAGTCTTCTAGAAACATCATCCCAATATTCAGCACAGTGCAGAAGTCTGACCTCTCTGTGAGAGGAGCCGCTCAATTTCAGTTGCATTTAACTCCATGACCATTCTGCAGAGGGTAATCCCTTCACTCCACTCACTGAAGAATAGGGGGCAGGGAGCTCTGTTCCCCATCTCCTGTCACTTAGCAGGAAGAAATAGTTTCAGATTTCTCTGGGAACTTTAACAGTCATTCCTACCTACAGGAGAAGTCATATTAATAGAAATAAATGAGCTTAGAAGCAGACTAATGCAACAATAGCCAAGAAAATGAAAGGAAGCAAAAAAGGGGAAAAATGCAGCAAGAATAATTCTTTATCTTGCTCAGATACCTTTTCCTACACCCTGAAAATCTGACTGAAATTTTTACTGAACCCAAAGGGAACCTTTCTGTCATCTCAGGAGGGATTTGGGGTTTTGGCAGGGATTTTAACATCCCTGCAATCCTCACCTGGGATATGAACAATAGTCTGTCCTCTTCTGACAGCTAGTCATGTGCCCTGTAGCTCACATTCCTTAGCTGTCAGGGAAAAAATGATATGCTGATGGATTTATTTACATTTTTGTTGCTGTTGATGTTAATTATCTGTATGCCACCTCTTTTTCACCTCAGGAAAACACTCCACCCCGACTCAAATACTTTCCTAAATTTGTTTATACGGGGGGGGAGCAGGACTGTGGGTATTCATCCTGGATTCACAACCAAGTGATACCAGAATGAAAACATATGTAGCTGGGGCTGTTATCACTTACCTTGTTTCCTACAGTGAAAGAGGAGGTATGGATGACATTGTAAAAAGCACTGCTGAGACTCTATCTGGAAAACTCAGTACAGCATCTAGGGAGGAGGAGTTCAAGCTGCAATAAACGCACAGAAGGGTTACTGCAAGAGCTGAGGAGTGCTGAATATTATCAAATGAGCAGACTATAAATGTTTAGTTTGTTTAGTCTACCAAAATGAAGACTGAGAGGGGATATGCCTGTTTGTGCTTCCTTTCAGGCCAGTTAAATGCCGGCTGCTACTCAAGTTCAAGGAAAACACTAGCACAAGAAGAAATGGGTGTGAACTGTCTTTATGCAGCCCTTTTATTCTGGGCTGTTAGGAGGAGAGCTGCCAGTAGGTCAAGGGAGGCTATCCCTGCCCTCTACTCAGCACTGGTGAGGCCCCATCTGGAGTGCTGTGCCTAGTTCTGGGCTCCCCAGCAGAAGACATGGGCTTACTGGAGTGAGACCAGTGCAGAGCTACAAAGATGATTAAGGGTCTGGAACATCTCTCCTATGAAGAAAGGCTGAGAGAACTGGAGCTGTTCAGCCTGGAGAAGAGAAGGCTCAAGTGGGGGATCTTATCCATGTACATGAATACATGAAGGGAGGGTGCAAAAAGGATGAAGCCAGGTTCTTTTCAGTTGTGCCCAGAGACAGGACCAGAGGCAAAAGTCACAAACTGAAATACAGGAGATTCTGTTAGAACATCAGGAAACACTTTTTCACTGTGAGGGCGACTGAGCACTGTCATAGGTTGTACAGGGAGGTGGAGATACTCAAAAAACATCTGGACATGATCCTGTACAACTGGTTATAGGTGATCCTGCTTGAGCAGGGAGGCTTGACCCAATTATCTCCAGAGGTCCCTGCCAACCTCAGCCCTTCTATGATTCTGTCTCATAACACACTCAGGCTGGAAATGAGTTGACTTCTATGCTCAGAGGAATGCACAGAAGACCAGCAGACAAAACCTAGCTAATTTTAAGAATGAGCTTGATTGTATCAGATGCCATGATAGCAGGGAACCTGACCTGCTGATGCTACCAGACACATGCCACTATACAGTCTTTCAACATCTTGGTGATGGTAATAGTTTATGGTAGTGGAAAGGGAAGGAAAATAAAACAGTTTTGTACTGTTAAAAAAGATCACGGCATCCCAAAAGAATTGACATCACCTGTCTGTAGTTAATATAACTATTAAGTTATGATAAGGGATTGATGTGAAATTGGTAGGTTTATATTTTTTCCTTTTTTTTTTTTTTCCTTTTCTGCTATATATTAGCAGAAATCTGAAGCTTCTCCTAAGAAACAACGAACTGCCACAGCTGGTTTCTAACATTATTTACAATTTAAATCAGCAGGCAGGCCCCAGAGAACTGAAGAAAAGAACCCTTCCATTATTCCCTCTACCCGGCAAGGTCTCGCCCCTCTTCATCTTTATGATAAGGAATGTCTGGTATGCAAGCGTCACTCCAGCACATCCCTGCAGTTCTCTTGTGACTGTGAGTCCCAAATGGAGACTAAAGGTACTTGTGAGCAGGGTGCTGGCTCACAAACACTGTCCAAAGCATCACTAATTATTGTGCATTTGCTAAGTGCAGTGTGTGCCTTACCACAGGTAAAAAATAAGTGAGTCTGCACCCTCCAAGTCTCTTCAGTTAGCAATCAGATACTACATGAAGTCCATCTAACAGACAGCAATGCTCAGGCTCTGCTTTCAGAGGCAGGCTTTTTGCTCAGTAGGGATGAATAGGAAAGCTGTAAATATAAACAGCCTGATTATTGGCAGCAGCCTCTTGGAACGGAAGTGCAGCGTTCCTATTAACCCTTCTGCACTCAGTCACAGTCCCCTTGCTGGTTTACTTTCTGCTTTCAGAGAGAAGCTGAACTTTGCTGGCTACCCTGCCTGAGACTCTGCGCCTGAGAGGAGAAGGAGGGGGGGGAGGGAGAAGTGCATCCACCAAGTTTGCTTACTAAGTAAGCTGAGATAGTAAACATGCTGGCCAAGCCGAAATTTCTCCTTATGCAATTACTTTTTAGTGATGCGTGCAGATGTGTGCTCTAGCCAAATGTGAGTTATCTTTCTAAAGTGTGAAGAAGCTCTTGCTTGAAATAGATTAGAAAGGAGAACAGTATGCACCAGGAGGTCAGCATGTAAGGAAGCTGAGTGAGGCAAAATCTTCAGAGAGGTGGAACTGCCTTTGTTAAAACACACAGAAGTCAGCTCAGCACAGATCCTGATATCTGTTGAAGTCAACAGGAAGATTCACTTTAAGTTCAACAGGTTTCATCAGTCCCAGCAGAAGGCGGAAACAAGTGCTGAAGGTGCTAATTAAGGTGCATCACAAGACTCTTTTATTTAGAAAACAAAACACCTAATCACTCCTCCACCCACTTCTCCCCAGCCTGCAGAACACGTACCAAATATAATCATCTCATAATCATTAATAAAAAAATTATCAGCAACAGATCATGCCCTCATTTTTAGATTGATGACTGTCAAATAGCTCAACCACTGGGCGTCCTTTGTTGTGATGTTACTTCAAATGTCATCCTCTGATTCATGGCAAAACAGCTTTCTCTTCACAGGTGAGAGAACACAAGGAACAAGTAGCCTACGCAAGCTTCCAAGCTTCTTGTAGTTTGTCTACACTAGCATTTGACAGGGGAACTGATCAGTTATTGGAGGTGTCCACTAAATGTGATACGGGAAGACCTCTGGATCACTAGAATCAGTCTGCTGCTATTGCAGAGAACCACAAAAAGAAGTCTTGCAAGTTAGTAACTTCTGCTTTAGTTTTTGCCACAGTCACTATTACAAACAGAGCTGCACAGTGGGAGCTGGGATACAAGGGTTCTTAAAACTGTTCGTCCATACACAGTTTAAATGTTACTGTCCTTCACCTTTTTCTCTCCTGTAATAAAGCTTGCATGCCTGTCTCCCAAATGCATTCCCTGAATGACTGAAGTCCTTTCCCATCATTCATATTATGATGTGAGGTTTCCCCCCTTTAACCTGACAGTAAAGATGAAAGGCTGTTTTAGAAAGGAACAGCAAAACTAAAACTTGGACAGAACCTCTGGGGAATTAATCTTCCTTCTGAAATCAAAGTGGTGTGAACACATGCATATTCACCACACCATTTCACTGAACAACAGCTCATGGGAAATACAGTTCTGGAATGGACTAAACAATCAACTGGGAAGAATGGGTGAGAGTTGTGCAAATAGGCACAAATAGGAGCAACATGGTTGAATTTCAGTAATCAAAAATTTAGGCTTATCATCGGGAAGACTGACTTGAGATTTAAGTTCAACACAAGCAAAAGGGTGAAAGTCCATCACCTGATACAGGTATTTGAAAATAACTCAGTTGCATATTTTTTATTACTGTGCTGAAAGATACAAGGAAGACAGATATACTTCTGCCTTCAAGATACACTGAGAAAAAGTGGCAGGTTTTGGTTTTTATCTCAGTAACACTGACACACTGGAAACATAAGAACAATAATGTCAGCTGCATTTTAACAATAACATGCTCCAAATACTGAACAGCTTTATGAACATCACGAAATAAATTATAAAGAGACCTGTAGCTCTAGTCCTGGGCCTGGGGCAAGTTCAATTTCATTTTGCTATCCTAGGGAAGAAACTTTTCACCTGGTCTTTAAAAGCCAGCATTCCTCCATCTGAAATGAAACAAAAAGTGGCTAATTACCCTGCAACAATAAAAATCCTTTCACAGGTCTTCTTGGGACCTAGAATCTATAGTGTTGTCTCTAGCACAGGGAAAACACTGTAAGTTTCCTAACCTATTGGCTAAGACCATTAACATCCTCTTCAGGACATGCAAAAGCAGTTCAGGTGTAAGGTCTCCAGTGGTGTCAGCCCAGAGTGAGTCTTGCTCCAGATTGCTGGTTACTGAGCAGCCACATATCCCAAAAGGGAGGTGTGGTATCGATCCACTTAAGTCTGATGGACTGTTAGAAACCAGGCAAGGGTTCAGTACGTTTTGAAGGAATAAATAAGAAAAGCAAAACCATTATGTTGAATTCGTTTCACAGAAGATTTCTGGTGTTGAAAGTCGTAATTAGTTACAGTATAGTCTAAACATGCACAGTCTTTCAGCATGTAAAAAAACCAAAGCAGCATTCCTAGAAATTGTCATAATAAAGTGTGCTGCAGAGACTTCTCCAGGGCAAACCTTTGCAGTAGCCTGAATCTCCCTGACTTCAAGCCCAGTCCTGTGGCGTTTATTATGCGGACAATTCCATTTCCAGTAGTCATGACTGCACAGATAAACTATTCATGACAGAGCACGCCTCGACTCAAACAAGTCCCTTCAAAGAATAATAACAGAAAAAGACTTAATACACGTATTTGAAATACTTCTGGCTCCATAAAATTATGCTGTAAGTTGAGTGGAAGTTGGTGCAGAACTCACTGAAGAGCCCTATTTCCTACCTATTTAAGGACAGCAACAAATAGGGGAGCCAGGCACATCCTTTTCTTATGAAGATGATTATGCATTTTTAATACTTAATATCTGACTGTTTGATGGATTTCTTAAAAAGCCGTATCTTTCAAGTCGTATCTTTAATGACATTATCTTTCTTCTTAAGTTAGCTCCTTAGCCTGTGAGAGTAAAGGACGATTGTTCTGTTACTTTCAATACAGGTCAGTAGTTACTAAATACTGGTTAATACTGGTTAAATTCCATAGTCCGTATTATCCAGGAAATCATGCTAGGCAAGCATTCATATGGGTTTTATTTTTTACTTCTTCATATTTGGAACAAAAACCCCAAATAAACTAGTTACCTCCTGTGATTATATAGGTGTGATAGTTCTTTCAAGATCATCCTCTTTGTATCAGAAGTTTTAAAATCAAGCTTCGATAAGGGGCATTTTTGGTTTTGTTTCTTTTTATATGTTCAGTTTTCTCAGAATAAATTCTTTCACTTTCCCATCTATATTTTTTCTCTCTAATCCTACATCCTGCTTAAAATTGCCTACCCTTTATTCATTGCAAAGCATCTATCTATATTTAGTTAAAGTGGTTTACAGAATTTTCTAACTATCAGCATTTTCCTGATTAAAATCCCAATATATTCCATGAAAGCAGGGTTTATTCTCACCTCAACTCACTGCTCATATAATACTCTCCCATGAAAAAAGAACAAAAATTGCCTACATTAAGAGGGATTTTAGAAAAATGCTATGTATGTATTTATTCAGTTATAGGGAGCATACTTCCCTAAAATGCTTAGCTGGCTTCAGATCTTCATTTCCCACAGATTTTTGCTACAAATACAGAGTTGAAAGTAACAGATAGCTCTCCTAAGGATCATAATCTGAAAAGTGCCTAATTGTGGCTGGGAGATCATTCAAATGTAGGTTATTCCCCTGCCAGAGGTCAATGCTAACCAAGAGGCACCAGCCCTTATCGTCTTGTCCATTTTCCAGGCTGAAATGCTTCACATCTTAAGAATGCATTCCCTGTACTGGAACAATGGGTGTGCTCTGTGCTCTGACTTGGGAGTTCGCCCTCTGCTTTAGCCACAGACACCCTTCATTACTTTTTTTTTTCCCATTTCAAAGTCGATCTCTTCTCCTCCTTTCTGCCCTCAACATGGAGTAAGTAACTTGATCACTGCAGTGGGGCTTCACAGCAGTACGCCTTCTGACAGAGCATTTCAAAATTCGGGAACCACGCACCTTTGTGGAGCACACTGGAAGCAATTATCTAGGAATACACTGTGGTTTAGAAAAGGATTCATTCTCATGATTTGTAGGACTCACCAGAGGAATTAGCAACAAGAAAATCATCAGTAAAATGTCAAAACTTCTCCCAAAATCAGGAAGGCAACTCCCAGGCAAGAGGATAATTAAACACAGACTCTCCCTGCTTTATTATGGCACCAGTCTTGTAATGGGAAGTCTGAGATCTAGTCTCAAGGCTGCCAAAGGCTTCCCTTGATTCTCAGCTCTCCTGTCTACAGCTGCAGGGCCAGGACGTTTATATCGTGTTTGCCTCAAGCAGAGGTTGGAGCACAAAGTTAAAAAATATCTGCAGATCTCTTAGAAAGCATTAGTGAGAAAGGGTCTAAGTGCAGTGCATCATCTGGTCACTGAGAACCTCTCCAGCACCAGATACCATTGAAACTGTCCAGAAGAATCAGACAGGTTTCTTCTGAGAAGAACCCTAGACACACCCTAGGTCTCAAGGGAGAAAGCTGGTTTTTCACCTCTGTCAACCCATTCAGAAAGGAAAGGTCTCCTGGATTCAAGGCCATCATTTTGATGGACCCTGCTCTATAAAACTCCTCGTGGTTTGGGAGCTGGATATTACAGGAGACCCCCTCTTCACTGGAATCAGTCCATGTCAAAAAAAATGCTACAGTGGTGTTACATCCATGCTTTGTGAAAATACAAACATCAAACTGATGTGCACAGAAATGTGGCTGGAGGGGATGGACAGATGGTCAGACAGCGACCAAAATTAAGTAAATTTAACCTTCCCCCCCACTCCCCCATATTTCTTTCATCTCTATATTCATTAACCTGAACACAAAATATTCTTTATCTAAAATAATCTTCACAAGCAAACCAAAAACCATGCATGTTACATAACACAATTTTAATACCCATTTCTGAAGCCCCCCTGCCTCCTTTATTTCTAAACACTGTAAACATATCCTGGTATATTTATATGCACCGACAGCAAACTGACACCTGACACCAGTACTTAAAAATAAACCAAACAGGAATTGCAGTGTGTGTGCACAACAGAGATACCACTCTGTAGGAGGGGCTGAAGAGACGACACTGGGGGGCACTATCCATTGTATTTGTTTGGGTTTAATCCATATTGTTAAAGCACAAGGTGCAGAGGGTTATGCAAAGCTTACTTTAGGTTCTTGTTTTAAAATAAACACAACAGTAATTATCACTGAAGTGACTAGATGCAGTCCTGCCTTAGTTTCTAAATGAAATGGCCACCACTGTTTTCCAGAGGTGAGCACACATGTAGCTATCCCCATTTTGAGCACATCCTGTCAGATCCCAAAAGCATCACCTACCTAATGGTATCTGTTCATGCATGGGCCCCTCACCCTTTGCCATCCCTCTCTCAAAACACAAGTTTGTGTTTTGCTGAAATCTGTGACTAAATTCCCACAGATGTGCCAATGGCTAGCAGCACGAGGCATCCCCTGAGCCTCTGGAAAGCAGATGGCATTAAGATATCACCCTGAAGGCAACTGATATCTACAGTAGCTACAGGGGAAATGCGCATATATGCATAAAGAAAGAGGCAAGAGAAAGTAAAAATGTCAAAGGCTTTTTAGTTTGCTATCAGCAAACTGGTGGATCTCTGTCTCCCATTATTGCTTTAATTCTCTTGTGTGACAAAAGATTTCAGGTTTACTGCTGCACTTTCCCTTACATGCTGAAGAACTCAAAATTTTTAATACATGGGTTTATATAGCTCTTTATGGTTTTCAATTTAGGCACCTGCATAAAGTGAATTAAGACAGAATGTAATGGTTTCTTTGATGCAGAATTGTACAACAGTAAGCACCAAGCATTACAGGAAAATGAAAACAGTCACACCATTCACAGAGAAAGTTTACAGTTGCTTTCAGTAAGCATCTAAAACAGAGACTGCAGGAGACAGCATACAGGAAACTACATAAAGGCACAAAGTTTATTTTGCTTACAAACCCAAATGCCAAGTGATTTCTAGGCATATACCAAAGGAGACAGGAGCAGAATGGGCAACAATGGGAGGTTTTGTAGATTTTAAACCAGCATGAGTCAAATACTTGAAAATCGGCATTTTAGCTGCTGGAAAGTTGCGATAGGTGCTAGGAAATTTACTCATCCATGAGCTCAGCAGCAAAACCAAGCTCCTGGTGCACAGAAAGGTTTGAGGAGATGAAAGCTCACAGCCCTCAGTTCAGAGGAAATGCTATTGTGATAAACTATTAATTATGTATGAATACAGCACTGATGGTATTGCATGCATTTTGAAACAAAGCAGTTCCCCAAAGGAAGTGTTATCTAATTATTTTTATACCCCTCAGACATCTCCTTGGCACCTAAAAAGGAATATATAATCCAGGGGGCTGCTTCTCTCAGGAAATTTTTTTCCTGGCCCCTCAAAAGGGATCCTGCTAAGGGCTGTACATCTACTGCAGAATAGCCAAGGAGCATTTCTAGTCCCACCAGAGGCTCTGGTCAGGCTGGAAAAGACCAAATGTGCAGGTCCTTATATTTTCAAATAGCAACAAATGAGCCTACCACAACTTTAGCAGGACATCTCCAAACAAAAAATAGAAACCGTCTACAGGGCAACTGCAATATAGGGATTGGCTTGTAACAGAGAAATCCATGATAAAAAGGTATGAGTTTCCACTAAATTATTCAGTACAGGAGTAAGCAAATCACACTTTATTGGCAAGTCACTGTTCAATTAACCTTTACACACAGCTGCATTTAATAGATTTGTTTTGTTTATATAAATGTTAACATAAGACAGATTAATACACTGTCTGAATTAAGAGGGCTAAACTGCTCCAATTTAAACTATTTGGTAAATCACTGGTGCAGCAATAGGTGCAGTTGTTAAATGCCCTGAAGTCAGACCAAAAGCCAGATTAAAAATGTACTGATAGAAAGATGGCCTGTGAATTTCAAATTCTGTTAGTTAACATCAATGGTTTCAGTGACTAAATAAATAATGCCAGAAGTTTTATACCATTTTAACCTACCTGTCTCTAACTCGGAGAGCATTTACATTTGTATCTAGCTTCCTTTTAATGCTGAACCACCTAAATAGTCATTTTAGCAGCATGTATATGCCTAAAAACACAGCAGTGACTTCTAGGAGGGTGCTACATCCTTCTCAAAATCATTCAGTGGTAAAAACATTAATAAAAACGTTAATTTCCACTGTGAAATAAGGCAACTTAAGTTGTGTCCACAGTGAGACTGGTTTTGTGAAAATATAAACTGACTTAAACTTGCTGTGTATTCATAGTCAACAAAACCTCACTGGATGCTCGGAAAAAAATGAGGCTCAAGTCTCCCTTTCTGTATTACTTCTCACCAACTTTTCAATTGTCAGTGGAATCTTGACGTTTTGGGTGCAAAAGTACCATACTATTGACTAGACAGAGGAGGGCAGTTTTGGAAAGTTCCCAAGCATAGGCGTCTTAGCAGCATAGCCAGCTCAATTTTATATATGCAGAAGTATTTGTGGACTAAACGCAAATACTTCAAGGAGCTTTTAGGGAAAGCTGCTCATGCTGGTAGCCACACACCAAGTTACTTCCAGGTATAGACACAGGCTTGTGCATTATACAGAAAGATCAAGTGCTCCAGTAGAACCCTAATAAAGGTGGGAATAAACCAGTACAGGGAAAAGTACTCCCAGAAGAGCGTTTGCCCAGTACAGAAAATACAGGCTTCAAGCACTAATTTACCTCACATAACTTACTCGCTTATCAGCGGTAGCTCCTCCATCGCAATGATCCTAGCTGAATTCAGGCAACCTTGAACTGAAACTTCAATTTCTCCTATCATTTTGTCAAGGCAGTGTCCTTTCTCAGGCAGAAACCCTGGAAACAGAAACTCTGTCACTTTTATGAGTGTATCGGTGCTTAACAAAGAATAATGAAAACTACATCCTAGTAAACGACATCACTTTCCAAATGTCGTTGTTCTTGTCAAAAAGTGCCCATAACATTGTGTTGTCAAGGTATGGAATTGCTTTAAAATGCCAAATTATTCTTCTGCTTGATTCATTGTTGACTGCAGCCTGCAACCAACAGGTCTCCTCCCATAGACAGGCAAGAAATTCAACGTAAGTTCTGCAGGAAGCACACCATGTTGGTCAAAGAGGACAACTTCACTTACAGCCCAGAAAATACTTCCTTCCTACACACTACTAGCACCAGAACTTTGCGTGCTTTATGGCCAAAAGCAGCTTGAACCTATAGCAGTAAGCACCTAAACCCACTCAGGTGGAGCTAAATATTTTTATTGAATGATCACCGCTGTCTAAAACAATAAGGGAGTTGTTTGCCATGTAAGTCAGTCCTACAGGGTAATAAAGCCCATGGCTAATTAGAGGGTTAAAGATGGGAAACTCCTCCGGTTTCCCTAAGCATATTACAGCTTGGCTACAGATATCAGTTACTACCACGTGACCCTCTTTGTCAAAGGCCACAGCCGTAGCATATATTTTGGAGGGGAAAACAAGGTTCAGACCAAAGCTATCCATCTGGCCGACAAGATCCATCTCTGCACTGAATATCTTCACTCGGGTGCTGCTGCTGTTCAGTCCTTGCGCTTTCAGGTGCTCTATTACCACAATAGCACCCGAGGTCTGGGAGACTGCAACCCCTCTTGGGCTGATGAGCCGAGACTGGATCATCTGACACTTCTTTAGTTTCCCCGTCTTGAAGTCAGCCGTCAAGCGGTACAGCGCACCTGCCTCCGCGTCAGTCAGGATTACTTCACTGTCCGGGGTGGCATCCAAGCCCCAAGGCAAACAGAAACCTTCCCGGACAGCCAGGACCCCCCTTCCCTCAAAATCAAAGGCCTTCACGGAGCAGTCCCCACCATCTGTGACCACCACGTGCTCATCTGATGTGACCGTCACATCAAGCGGGTACTTGATATCATTGCCCGCGTCCCCCCGCTCCCCGAACTGCTGCAGGCAGGAGCCACCCGGCCCAAAGACGTGGATCCTCTTCTTGCCGTCATGTGCCACTGCCAGGCGCTCCGACCTCCGGCAGGCTGCCACCCCAGTGGGGTTCACCAGCGACCCCCAGCCTCCCAGCGACAGCCGGAGTCCGAGGCCCGCGGCGCCCGGCCCGGCCGCCCCACGGCCGCCGCTCCTGCCCAGGGCCGAGGGGATGCTGGTGCCGGCGGGGCCCAGGACCTCCAGCAGCTGCAGCAGCGGCAGGCAGTCTGTGGTCTCAGCGCAGCTGCAGGCCCTCCTGCAGAAGGGGCACTCCAGCCGCCGGCGCTCGGGGCCGCCCAGGGCCTCCACACA
The DNA here is from genome assembly GCA_009867235.2 of Psittacus erithacus. NCBI lineage: Eukaryota > Metazoa > Chordata > Aves > Psittaciformes > Psittacidae > Psittacus > Psittacus erithacus. The sequence goes on along the minus strand of WYDI02025129.1, from coordinate 19,550 downwards.
GCCCCGGCAGAGGACGTGCCCGCAGGGCAGGTTGCGCGGCCGCCGCTGCGCGCCGTGGCCGTATCGCTCGAAGCAGACCCGGCACTCCAGCAGCCCTAGCTCCCCCTCGTCCTCCGCCGCCATGCCCGCCGCAGAGAGACCGGGAGGGTGCGGGCAAGGCGGGGCGGGGCGGGGCGTTGCGCGGCTGCGTAGGGCTAGCGTCCGCTGCGGCCGGGCGTCCCCTGCGGGCGGGCTGCGGCACTGCCGGCGGGGGCCGCTCGGTCCATGGCAGCCCTCTCCGGTTAAACACCCTCCAGATCCGCGCAGACACCCCGGTAGCGATCACCACACCGCTGCCAGGCTGTTTATCCTACTGCAGCACAGCCTAGGGGCATTTCTGTACCACCAGAAGCGCTTACTGCGTGACCTGGCAGTAGAGAACGCTGGAAAAGACCAAATACACAGGTTGCAGTTCCAGAGGATTTCTCTCGCTGTTCTGGGAAGCTTTTGAAAATCAGAATCACAGAATGGTTTGGGTTGGAAGGGACCTTAAAGCTCATCCAGTTCCAAATATCTGCCATGGGCACGGACACCTTCCACTAGACCAGGTTTCTCCAAGCACCATCCAACCTAGCCTTGAACACTGCCAGGGATGGGGCAGCCGCAGCTTCTCTGGGCAACCTGTACCAGTGGTCTCACAGGGAAGAACCAGCCTAATATGTAATCTGAATCTTCCCTCATTCAGTTTAAAGCCATTCCCTCTTGTCATGTCACTACATGCCCTTGTAAAACGCCCCTCTCCAGATTTCTTGTAGGCCCCCTTGGGTACTGGAAGGCTGCTCTCATGTTTCCTCTCCAGGCTGAACAAGCCCAGTTCTCTCAGCATGTCTTCACAGGAGAGGTGTCCTCTTTCAGAAATTGCAACAAAAATATTTACACCAATGGCCAGTAGCCACTTTCCTCAATCAGGTATGTACCCACATCCTGTAAGCTGCATGGGCAGCACGTGCTTGTTCTGCATCGTGTATTTGCAATGTATTCTCAGAGTAACTGCCAGGGTACACGCACAGCAGAGCCATCTTGCACGTCCTGAAATGGCTCATCTGGCAGGTGGCATTGCTCTCACCAGGTTGTCACTACCTGGGAATCCTGAGCAGGACATCATGGAGCATTTGCCCCAAGCACCTTGTCTTTCTCAGCCACCACATATCCACAAGCTTAAGATAAACTTCAATGACTCTCCCAAAGCATCCGGAAAAAAAATCTGGATCAAGAGGAGGTGCCTTAACCTGGTAGCTGCAGTACTGGCCAGCAGTGAAAATACATGAAAATAGCAGCCTTTAGCTTGCACTGGCCCAATGGCTGCACCCTTTCCTTTCTCTGTCAACCCGACCTTGAAGCACCAGCAGCTGCAAGCAATACTGAGAGTTGCAACAGGCTGTAGCCTGGGGGCTGCTGAGCTAAAATCATCACACACACTATGGCTCCAGGTCTGCAACAATCTAAAATGCCCCATGGCTTTTGCTCACCTTTTGGCCTTGGTGAATTATAATACACTACATTGCAATTGTACCTTTCCAGCATTTTTTTAAATAAGCTGCCAGGGGGGGAAGGCCAGGTCATTTTCTCCCCCTACTCTCTCCTTTGTTGTCATCTGGTTTGCTTCCCTCCTTCCTTCTCCTTCCTGCTCAATGGTAGCTCCCCTTTGGCAGTTGCTGCCAAGCGTTCTTGCCCACTCATTGCCAGTCACTTGACTTGTACTCAGGACTAACAGGGACGGAGAGGAGCAACTAGGCCCAGCTTCCCACCTCTCTTGCTCGGTTGCCTGGCCTGGCATGAGGCCAGTGTCACAATAAAGAGTATCTGAACAGGAGCTGCCATTGCTCCCAGGGCTGCCAGCCAATGAGGCTGACCTGCAGAGTGCCAGGAAGACAGCACTGACTGGCAACAGCCGGAAAGGAACTGGGACATTTATTTTTCCCAGCCCTGATGACATGAATTGCTGTGGAAGAAAAGATGTACTCCAGAAAATCTTGTTTGTACATGGAGTTTAAGCAAAAGGAGGAACATCTCAAGAGAGTGAAAGCAATTATGTAGGAGAGCTGACTTGATAAGCAAAACGGACAGGCGTTTTCCTGTACGCTGAAGCCTGCTTTAAGAGTGGTCCAAAACATTTCTCATTCTAAAAAGTGAGAGAAAAATAAAAGCAAGATGGGAAGTGAATTATTTTAAGTCATTTTAATCAAGATACAAGCTTCAGTAAATACAGCACCTCCAGAAAATAATCTAGTCCCCATTGCCTGTGTCTCTCTGAGAAGCCATCGACTTTTTCATGATACTTAATTTCACAGTGGCTGCCTGAAAAGGAGGAAGGAGTAACAAATTATTGAATGATCACTGAAAAATGCGAACTGTCAGGGGAAAAAATAGTCTTATCACAGATTTCCTCATAGTCCCTAATGCAGTGGCACATATGCACTGGGGAATGCCTTCGTACAGGGATGCAACTGCCCATGCCAATGACTCACACAGACACAGACACCGCAAGGGTCTCAGAAAGCTGTAGATTTAAAAAAAGTGCAATAACAAAGCATATCAGGAAGAGCTTTTGACATTAGATTTTCAACATAATTCTGAATTTCATTATTTTGATGGATTTCAGTTGTATAGTTACCATTTTCTTCACATGGCATGTTATTTTTCTTCTATGGCTATAAAAGTACAGCAGAAACTGTAGAACCCATATGCAAAGGCCTTGCATTAAAATCAGGTAGGTGGTGATGAGGTGCAGAGAAAGACAAAATGGTCAAATGGGACTAAGACTATGGCTACAAGATCACTGAGTGCAGTATGAATCCTGGGAGAATGAAAAGATGCAAGGGGGAGGAAAGAGACAGTATCTGGCTCTTGGGTTTTCTTCCTATCTTTTGAAAAGCTGAGAATTTTCCTTGACAGCAAAATCCCTGTGGGTAAATGGCAATTGTTTTCCTCGTTATTTTTCCATGACTCCACCCTTTAGATAAGAAGTGAATGACTCTGCATTACTTGTCACAGGGCAACAAAGAAGCATATAAACGTGCTGATATGTTTTGGAAAAAAATCCCAAGGGTTAGCTGAAATACTACTTACCAAACAGGCTTTTAATTTCAGATTCTGGAACATAAAATGGAGGGCCTGGAAAAAATGAGTAAAGCTAATCAGAGAATACACAGGAAAGAGACAGACATTTACACCACAACAGGACAGCCACAGCCCCATCATTCACAGCACCTGGCCTGTAATTGGGCCCCAGTGTGTACCACCATCTGCAGGAACCAGAAAACAACCATGTCCAAGAACTCGTGGTGCCTTGGTGGGCTACCAGGCAGCTTTAGGTGCTGCTGCTGCATCCACAGTAGCCACATTGTCAGAAGTCATGAACATGCAGTGGATACAACCACTGTCAGTGTGACGTGTGAATCTGGCCGACAATCTCTTTACACTACAATGGCTTAATTAAAGCCAAAAGCTAAATAATGTGAGAGGGAGAGCAATGAAGTAAATTATTGTTTCTTATGATAACAAACCCTTTTTTTTTCCAGGGGTAATTATGCTCAAGAGCCCAAAAGCAGCAAGAAATTTCTTTCTTTTGAGAGGTAATAATTAACAACAATAAAAATATTTTAAAATAGCTCAGACTTTGGTATGTAATAAAAGCTATAAAAAAAAAAAAAAAACCAACAAAAAAAACCCCCAAAAAACCACCACTTTATGATTTTACAGAATTTCACCTCTTATTATATTCAGACCAGGGCAGTGGCTGGGAGAGAGGCAACATGTTGGGTTGCAATACTGGCTAAACAGAGGGAAGCCATTGAGTGGGAGTGTTTTAAGTTCCCTAGTCCAGACAGGACGTTACTTTAAGCATTCACTCTTCCAACTCCATTGTCACAGCCATACTTCCAGGTTCTTTTCATTGTTAGCATACCATATCTGTCCTCCACTTACCCTTAGCATGCCTGGAGGCTACAAAGAAAGCCTTTTAACACACAGATGTATTGGTGTGATCAGTTGACAAAGCTAGGCTGACAAAAGACGCAGGGAAGATACTAACGTATCTACCACATCTATATACAATCTGTATTAAAGCATGCAAAATCAAAACATGAACAGTGCAAAGTTCTCACCTTTGTGTTTGTTTGGATCATATGAAACTGTAACAAGGAGATAAGAAGAATTTTCCTCCATTAGGGTGACCATCAAACTGGCATAGCTGAAAGGAGAAAGTTAAACTTTATTATTTTGTAACTGTGCAAACATTAAAGCGTAGCAATTAAAATACTCAACAAAGGAAGTAACGTTTTTCTATGCAGGCACAACTTGAACTCAACTGCACAGAAAATAAGCAAAGCTTAGTTTGAATTTTGTGAGCACGAAATTCATGCTACACGTGAAGAACCATATAAAAGTTACTGTTTACTTCTCATAAACAAGCATTAATCTTTTTTGCATGTTCATCTCAAAACTAACAGACAAAATATAGTATTCATCTGCCACAGTCTAGAATACAGCACACAATACAGTACTGATCTTCTGAAATTATTGTGAATTCAAGACTATGTATCTAATTAAAAAACCCTTGGGGCAGGGTCAAACTACATTTGGGTTGGCTATAGGCAAGAATGGAAAATTGGAATAAAGGGAAGTGAGGGCAGAAAGAACAAAGGGAGGAGAAGCAGATGGGGTGGAAAGGAAATAATAAAATTCAGATGAGACTTGCAACTCTGCTTCTGCTGTGTTGGAACAAACCACATATTTTACCACCAAGAGGCAGGGCCGCTTCCTGCAGGAACCTCAAAAATCTAGAGTACAGCACTGTGTGACTGCAGCTGATGTGTGTGGTAGAGAACTCATTTAGGTTAGTCCTTTGAATGAAAGAGGACTCATCGACAAGTGGCAGGAGGAAAAATGTGTCACTGCATACATTAGAGAAAAGACAGTAACAAAGCAAGTTTACTAACCGTTGTCTGTCGCATGGATTCACAGCTACTAGAGCTCCTCTATCCCAAAACCCATCAAACTTGCCAACTATTGAGCTGTAGGGAGATGAGCAAAAGGCTTAAAAATACTAAAAAGACACATTTATATTTATTCAGCTACTCTGTGAAGTCGAAGGGATTCTCCAGCTAGCTGTACTGGAGATGCCCCCACTACCTTTTTGTTATGGTCCAGGATTTTCATGATCCAAAACAGTATCATCTGGAACCCAAAAAACCCACTAGTATATGGCCCAGCTGCAATAGCAGAGGTGTTGGAACTGCTCAGTATTTCCCCATCATTAGGGGGTGCTGAGACAAGGCAGGGAGGCAGGAAAGTAGATTAAACACACTTGGGCTACAAGTCTGGGGTTTTGGCAATCATACACTGCAGTATTTCAATAGTTTTTGGCCACCTTTTAAAAGCCATGCATGACTCCAAATGCAGGTTAAGGAAGGTGCCTCTTTGCTTTACTATCACTGAACTCAGCACACCCAGTAATTTTAGACACATCAATTCCCAGCTACAAGCCCAGGACAGCCAGCTTCAGCTTGGAATTTGTTTAATGTTATAAAAGCTAAGGCTTTTATAGACTGAGGTCTATAAAAAAAGACTAAGTCTTTTTTATAGACTTGCCTCAGTCTAACACTGCTGCAGATACAATTTTTGCTCCTCGATATGCTGGCAGATGACTTCAGTGACTACCCCAAACCTGCAAATGGCCAAGACTATTGAGAAGTGCCTTTATAGGTGGCTGGCAAAAGCAGTCAGGGTGACACTAGAATTAAGAGTATTTGGGGGTGTGGGGAAGGAAGAGCATTGTTTCTGCTAATTATTGATATATGAGTTTAGAAGGTGAGGTAGTAATAACATAAGCTGTATGATTTCAAAGAAAGTCTGAAGCAAATTTACTTAGTGAGAAAAATATGGTATGGAATTGTGTAATACCTTTCTGCTTCCTGGCAGGGTGTCAAAGTTCAATTGCATCACCTATTTCTTCATTTCTGTACTGGTTTTGGCTGGGGTAGAGTTATATTTCTAAATACCAGCTTGTATGGGGCTACGTTTTGGATTTGTGCTGATGATAATGTTGATAGCATATAGAAGTTTTAGTAATTGCTGAGCAGTGCTCACACAGCATCAACGCCTTTTTGGCTCCTCACATCACACCACACCACCAATGAGCAAGCTGGGGGTGCACAGTGAGAAGCTAAGAGATGACACAGCTGGGACAGCTGAACCCAACTGGATCCCAGGGGATATTCCATATCATATGGCATTATGCTCAGCAATAAAACTGGGTGAGAGGTTGGCAGGGGGATCTCTGCTTGGGGACTGGCTGGGCATCAGTCAGTTGGTGGTGGGCAATTGTTTTCATCTGCATCACTTGTCTTTCTTGGGTTTTATTTTCCTCTCTCTTTGCTAAGGGTTGTTTTCTGGGTTATTTTTCCCTTAATTTTTTAAAGCTTCTTTTTAGTTATTAAACAGTTTTTAATTTCAACCCACCAGTTTCTTTCTTACTTTTACTGTTCTTACTGTCCTTGTCATCCCACTTGGGAGGGAATGAGTAAGCAGCTATGTGGTGTTCAGTGGCCAGCTGGGATTAAACCACAACTACTTCTCTCTGCCCCCTGCTCATTTCATTGCTTAGTCTCTGGCATCTAACCTAGAAGCTGATCCTGTATTTCCCACTCTACTGTGATGAGAGTTGTTAACACTTTTAATCCTAACTTCTTTTAAAGTTTGCCAAGACTAAGCATCTAATTAAAATTACCAGCCTCTTAAGTGGAAGGAGGTATTTAAAGAGGCAGTTAAACATGCAATATGCAGAAGAGGGACAAGGCAAAGTGCAGTGGGGCAGGGGACACACTTGATCTTCTGAGGCTTGGAAGCTCTTCTCTCTGCATACCTGAGTCTGCTGCATGACCTTAGGCAAGCCCCTGGAGATTTTTGCACTCTATTTTCCTTCCTAACTTTAACCTGGTCTAACTGGAATGGTGAAAGTGCTCCTCTTGAGTGTACCTTTCAGTGTACCACTACCCAATCCTTTAGCCCTACATTAGCTCCTGCTATGTGTTTATATGGTACACAGCATGAGAGATCACAGTCTAAGTACTACTACAACTAATAAAAATTAACATGTAAAGCAGAAATTCACCTATATGCTGAAACCTCACTGGATTGAAGCAGTGAGGTTGTGAATTCCTATCCCTGCATATGTTCAGTAGTTTCAGTTAATGCAATTTTAATTTTTTTTAAATTGCAAAGTCTTGCAGCCATAGTTTTATAAGGAGGTACAGTGGTTGTGCAATAAATAGAACTGTTTTACATATGTCCAGAGTTCTCACAAAAAGCAGTAAATCCTGTTACTCTTTAACTAGTAGACTAACAAGAGCCTTTGAAATGTCTCATTCTGACAAAGGTCACTAGCACATCTCAGTTCTCCTCTAATGAATGCTAGGCTAATGGAGATCAAAAGGACTTGTTAGCAGGCCAGCCTCATTAAGAGAGAAATAAGTTTAATTTCCATAATAACTGGGTAATTCATCGAATTGTCTGTATGTAGAAACTTGAAGAGTGTGTGCATTTTGCTAGTCATAGGTATCTGCTGACTGCTGCAGGGAATGCAGTTCATACTTTCACCATTACTGCAACCAGTACAGAACCATGCATCCAGACCATCTATCTGACAATTTATTTTGAGGATGGCAAACTACCTATTGGGCCCACTAATATGCACTGAAAACGTCATTTATTACCTGCTTTTGGGTTATTTCACAGTAGCATTCCACCACATTGTGACGGAAGTTGCAGGTTTCACAATGCTACTTGCTACAAAACTTAGAACTGAATTTTTCAATCATTGCTGGGAAGAAGCGTGAGCAATCCCTGGGCAACTTCTCAGTTCACAGCAAGAGGGATTTATAAGGATCTGCACAGCAAGTAGCGGCACTGCAGGGGCAAGGCGGGGAAGAAACCAGGCAGTATCTACAAAGTTACAATCATTTACAGCCCATCTGTTCCAAAGCACTCACTTGCAGGACTAGTTATATACAATACTATTCAAACCAAATGGAGTCAGCTGTACCAGAAGTCTTAGCAATGGTCTATTGTCCAATAGACTCTGGACTCCAGTAACAATTATTGGGTTTTTCCCAGTTTATGCAGGTGAAGGAAAGAAATAAAACCAAACGGAATATTAGTGAACAGGTTGTTTGGCCGTCCTAAACCATCACTATTATGCCTGTATTTGTGCTAGTTTTGAAAAGCCCACCCAGACAAGAATTAAGACTTGACCTTCTTTTTCTACTGAACAGCTATGGAACAAATCTTTGTTCCTGTCAGTTGTTTGTAAGAAAAGCAAACAAACACACAAAACTTCACCAAAACCTTATAATCTACAGAAAATCATGTCTGAGGAACTGCATGAAGAGGGAACTATAATGCAGGACTTTGGGCAACTTCAGCTTCCTACAAGATACATTATGAAAATAGAAACAGCACTGCTTTCCTGCCTGGTCTCCAAGCTATGTCAGCACCCATGTAGGAATTTTAGGACAAATTTAAATGCACCCCCTGCCAATACCACTACGAAACTACTGAGGACAAATAAACATGCCAGATGCATTACTGTTCGTGGCAGAGTATTCTATGCTAGAGGCTGGAGACAGTCCTAAGACCTCCTGTAGTCTCTGAAGAAATTGCTAATGTTCAAAATTCCCCCATCAGCTGACATCTGAGCAGAAGAAGGTCAGGTGCAAAGCCACCACAAAATCTGAGAAGCGACGCTTGAGGCCACAGAGCACAATGGGTTGAAACATTTTTCAGGAGTCAGTAGTGCAGACTGTGCTGAAATATTTTGCATCTTCTGTTGTGTCTTTTCAGTAAGAAATAAGGGCATTTTAGCACTAAAAGCCCTTCAGAAGACATTAGTAAGTCAAACTATGTTCACTAAGACACTTGCAGAGTTTGACAACATAGTATGTAGTTACATACACTAGAGTGATGTAATGTACTTCAGGTCCAACAAGAAAAGTGCATTAAGTAGAGCATGGGATGCATATAACCAATGGGTACAGCTTACCTGTGCATGTGTTAATTAACAGTTTTGGGGAAAGATATGTTTAGTTAAAGGAAAAGCTGACTAAGAAGATACCTCTGCATATATTCTCTGCTTCTACTAAGCTACTCTGAGTAAGGGATCATGCTAGGGCTTTCCTTCATAGAATCCTCCAATAATGTTAAAGATTATTTATATTTACGTAAAAGCTAACATGTTTTTCCATAATTTTCATAGGATGGCATAGAACAAGCAGCCCATTTAAAGAGACTTAGTTGGCATCATTATCTAATGATCAACAACAGTTAGTTTTCATTGCAGACTGACTATTCACATTTTTCATACAAGTTAATGAGAGGACCTGTTCCAAATCTTTATGGCTGATTCAAATAAAATAATATGACAGTATTAATACATGTCTGATTATAGAGAATTGTAAAACAAACTGTGTGTTCCTACCTGGACAAATCATAAATACTGCAGCAGTACAAAGAAATGTTCCCAGAGGTACTCTACAATAAAAAGCAAAGGAAACAATACTTATTAGCAAACTTTCTATAAATATGCACTTGAAAGTGTATGTTTATAACTTAAAAGATGCACATATACTATTTTAAACTATACATTTCAGTAGAATGGTGAGAAACTGTGAAAAACACTTTTAGTTTGAATTTACTGAAGCACCACTCCTGAAGATGCCCTCCAGAGAGGTTCTGATCTATCAAGGCATGCAACTGTCCAGTTTTAAAATACATTTCCTTTACATTCAGGTGCTTCAATGTTATAAGAAAGGAAGGCTGAAATAATAGACTTAAAAGAACTTCTCAGTCCGAAATTACAACTCAGGGCTTCCTTTCAGACCTCTTCAGGGCAGGTGAATAATTATCAGTGAGAAACAGACATAAAAGTAGAATGACTTGTTTGCTCAGTTATTGCATTGCATGATTAACCACACCAGATCATTTGACAATGCATGAAACACACCTGCAACTTCTTTGCTCCTGGAATTTCTGGGACTGGCTCCTCGCTATAAGGCAGACTGTGCTCTGCAAAAAACTCCTTCAGTGCTTGCTCACTGACTTCCACACCAACAACTTGGTGTCCCATGTCTGCCAGCCTGCACACAGCACAGAGAGGTCCTGAGTCTATGTAAGGCCCACATGTTGGACCATCACCAAATGTGTATCTCCCCTGCAGCATTTATTTGTTAGAATCATACAGCTGTAGAATCACAGAATAGTTTGGGTTGGAAGGGACCTTAAAGATCATCCAGTTCCAACTCGCTGCCAAGACATGACACCTTCCACTAGACCAGGTTGTTCAAAGGCCCATCCAACCTGGCCTTGAACATTTCCGGGGATGGGCAGCCACAACTTCTCTGGGCAACCTGTGCCAGTGTCTTACCACCTTCACCGTAAAGAACTTCTTAATGTCTAATCTAAATTTACCCTCTTTCAGTTTTAAACCATTCTCCCTTGTCCTATTACTACGTGCCCTCATAAAACGTCCCTCTCCAGATTTCTTGTAGAGAAACCCTTGTTTTAGGAAGCACTGATACTTCTTATCCTGACTTCCCTATTTTTCATATTTTACTGAATACCTCCCCTCCATGATCTGAGCTTAAATTAGCACCTCTTCGCATACAGTTGACAAGGACTTACAGGCTTTATTTGGATTCAATTAAAAATTCAATTCAATGCAGTCCATTTCAATTCACAGAAACTTGTTCTGCTGTGACCTGCAGTGGCTGAGGCACACTGTCCACCCAGCTGCCTCTGCGGCTTGGCAGTAAGAGGCAGCAGGGTGCGGCAACCACTTTGCTGCTGCAGCTCAGCATGGCAGCAACATGTGTCAGATCCTGCCGTCATCCTCATAGGCAGTTACCATGATAAAACCTAATTGGGACTAACTTGATTTGATTCCTTGAGAATGCAGTTCAGTCTCCTATTTTTGGTTTTGTGTCCCCCCCTTTCAAGAACCCCACTGATTTATGCAGCCCCTAATTATAAATATAAACCTCCCAAAAAAGTTAAAGGAAAATCACAAATGTAAAAAAGAGGAAGTTATATTTAACCCAAATCATTTTAAGTTCCCAGTGTGGCAGACTACATAGTCCACTGAAAATGTGGTCTAGCACAATCGACCTCATTGTGGGCAGCTTAAGCTGGCACTGGCACCAAAAGCAACAGTGGCAAGGGCATAGCTGTCCATCACACATTCAGCGTTCCCCAAGCTGAACTTGGGACAATCAGGAGGACTTTCATGGTAGTCCTTATCAACTGCATTCATGCTACTATACAAAACACTAGCAAATTAAACCAAACTTCCTCCTCCCTTCAGCCTTCAGTGACACTGCTTTCCTACCAGCAGAGATGCAGCACATTTCCATTGGCCAGTATAAGGTTGGGAATTCCCCCTCTCCCTCCATCCCCACATCAAATAAGATTTTTGCTCTTACAATATGTGCTTTACCATTTCATGTCTACTGCTTTACCACAAAGTGGGAAAAATATCCTCAGTCCGCTCCTGCCACTTAAAAGAACATCCAGGTACTTCTGGAGGAGCCTGCAGAAGAACAGACACATTTTACTTAACACTGTATTTGTGCTGGCACGTTAAAAGCCAAGGACTACACACCATGCAAGGGAGTACACAAACTCCATGAGGGAACACAGATTCTTAGTTCAACTTGCTTCATACCATTAGAAATAAAAACATTAAATAAAAACATTTAGCTTCCCTTTACTTAGAAAGTAAATTTGATTTCTGATAGAAACAAATACATTTCTGTTTGTTCTGCTTTCTGTTGGTCTTCTCAAGTAAACCAACCCGCCTACCTCTAAGTGAGCCACAATAGAGAGCTTCAGTAATTTCATTGGTTTTCATAAGTTTCGTTGGTTGAAACTTATATTGAAACTTATTTTTGTTTGAAACTTGAGACTACACAATCAGGTTTCCTCTCTTAGGTCCCTGTCTTCCAGCACACAATAATCCTCCAGTGCCTCCTGCATACTGTTTTAGGCCCCAGTGTCATAACTTACGAGCAGGAGCGCAAAGCTCCTGAATCAGAAAATTGAAGATTTTTAGCCAAGCTATGACTTTTAGCCAAACCTGATCAAAGAGTAAAAATTCACAACCAATTTCAATCCTTTCTTTTCTCTGCCCTTTTCTGACAAATGTAGGTAATGAGAATATGTACATTTATTTTAGTTTCAAGCTGTGCGGGTGTAAAATAATTTTCCTTTTGTAAATGCTCCACTTTCTATTAAGAGTTTCTTGAATGACTCAAGCCATTCATCCCACGGACTTTCTCTGAACAGTTCAGGAGAGAAAATTAAGACGTACGGATGCCCTTGTTCCTTGTGAAACCCAATGTTATGCATTTCCCATTTCTGCAGCCATTCCTCCTCAGTCACCACTCTGTTTTTCTGTGCCCCAATATCAGAGCGCTCCAGGACCCCAACTGCATCTGCTGAGCAGTCCATGGTCCCCACTGAGTGATAGGAACTGTGGAAAAAAAAGAGAGAAAAATCACCCCCACCCAATGGATGGTTTGGAACTGGCTCTTACTTCCTTGAATCAAACACAAAATTAGGACAGTTTAAGAGGTTATGATTTCGCCGCACTTTAAATGCAGCTGTATTGAAAGTGATGCCGCATACTCCTGCAGTCCGTGGCTTCAGCAAGACTTTTTTCCCCGCAGTGAAGCCTGCAGTTAGGCGTTACGGAAGCGCCGGTGACCTTCCGTTCTGCGCGCATCTGGAGGCCGCCCAGAGGCTGCCGGGCCCCATTGCGCCGTGGGACAGGCTTATCGGGTGAGGGGGTTAAGCTGGGTGCGTGGAACTGGCTCAAGCCCAGGGTCCCTACGTAAGTGCGCAGGCACCGACACTTTCTCACTCTCTCTCTCGTGTGAAACCCGCGAGCAGACCGCGGAGCCGAGAAGCGGCGCGGGACGATGGGGCCCTGGACGGACCCTGCGGGGCTCAGCACGCCCTCTTTCACCTCCACCCCCGACCCGGGCGGCGGTGGGTACCTGCACCTCTGCGGGTCCAGGGTCCGGTGGGGGCTGCCAGGCTGGGGCGGTGCTTCCCCGCTCGCCCTCCCCCTCGCTACGCACCGCGGAGAGCGGAAGCGGCGGCAGGAGGAGGCGGGCTGAGGGTGCTCGGCACGGGGAGGAGGAGGAGGATGAGGATGGCGGCGGGGATGGCAGCGGCGGTGAGTGACTCCCTTTCCTCAGCTGTGGCGCCTGACGGGGGCCCGCCTGCCCCGTTCCTGCTTCCTGGCGGCGGGGCAGGTGTGAGCGCTGCCCCCGTCCTCACCTCCCCTTCTCTGTCTCCCTTCCTCTCTCGCTCCTTTCCTTTCCTTCTTCTTCTCCCGTTTCTCCCCCGCTACAGCGCTAGCAGGAGGTGGCGCGGACACGCTTGAATGTGGTCTCCGGTCCCCGAATGACCCGGCTCCGAGGTGAGTGCCAGGCGGTGTCGCCGCGCTGCAGCAAGCGCTTTCCTGTGCCGCCGGCTGTGCGCCTTCCGCGGGGAGCCCCCGCCTGCCTCTGGTGACATCCCCGCCGGGGATAGCCCTCCACCGGGAACTCCCTCTGGGGACCCCGCTCCCGGCTGTCACAGCGCTGGAGCGGGGGCGGCCGTGGGAGGCGAGGGGAGGGGGCTGCCGGCTGTCAGCCCCAGGCAGCGCCGGCCCCTCGGGGGCGAGTCTCAGAGGTGTGCGCGTTCGTGGTCCCACCTCCCCGTATGTGTCAGGTTGCTCTCGTTTCCTCCCTGTGTCAGTGTGTGGTTTCTTTTTATGCTTCCTCTCCTCTCCCCTTTCCCCCCCCCCAAAGACAAACTTGCTGTCACTGCACAGGTAAACCCCACAGAGCTTTCCCGTGCAGGCTACACATTACAGGTGGATGAAATGTTACAGAACACTACAGTATATTATGCATTTCTCTGTCCCCCTTTAAAGGGCCTATTTTCTCAGCCAGTAAGTTCATGTTTATAGGATGCAGAGTCATGTAAGCAATGTTTGCTTGTTCTTCAAAAATTTGTGGGTTTTTAGGGGGTGTTGTTTTGGGAAGGGAAGTGGGGAGAAGGTGGGGATACAACTGGAAGTAATGGCCTTTCTTACATTTATATGCGTGAGCTGATCTCTTTTTCTCTCTCACCCCAACTCCCGTAGTGCTTACAACAAAAATATGTTTGTGATTCTGTATGACTGGCTTCTGCCTTTCAAAACGGGAGGCCTCTCCCAATCTTAAATATGTTTACCAAACTTCTTAGTGAATGATAACTACCACCTTTTCTTTTTCTACCCCTCTATATGCAGTGAAACTGCTGCCAGGTCCTTTTACCTTCTCGGATAAAGGACCTCACAGAGGCAGCGTACTGTGATCACTTGGTAGTTGCCAAAATGAGTTGCCTGGTGCCTTGCTCAGCGTTAAAGTAGTTTGTAGCCTCTGACTGTAAAGGCAACAGCATGTAGGAACAATGACCTAGTGTCAGAAGCCAAGGTAATACTGAGAGATACTGACTGTTGTGCCGCTGATCCAGAAGGAAAGCTCCCAGGGTGGGGGTGGGAAACAGCCACCATTTCCTTGGGTGTTACGCAGCAGTGTAGGCAAATCTTATGTAAATGAAACTGGTTGGTTTTCCTTTCTCTACTCTCCAACCTCATCCACACCCATACAGTGGTAAGTAATGGTGCAGTGACGTTTTTGGGGCCTTTTTTTAGGCATTAAAGATTGCCTTAATGATTTGTTTTCCTCCCTCTAATTAGTTATAACTGAGGAGGGGAGCAGGGGGAGGAGGGCTACAAAAAGGAGCTATTTTTTGCACTGGGCTGCCCGAACTAATTTTTCACTTATGTGGATATCATCATGTGATTTCCCTTTCCCTCCCAAATCAATTTCTTACAGCTTGAGAGGAGAATGAAGCATCAATTTACTTGATTTGCATCAGCTTGATTTGAAACTTTGTAAAAATGCCCATTCTCTCCTTCTGTTACCTTTACTTTTAGCAGAAGTCCTGAATGAAGCTACTGCTACCATGTCCATCACTGTCAGCTTGAACAAGGAAGTTGCAGCCTGAAACAGAGAATTGAGAATTCTCAAATGTAATTTTTTTTTTAAATAAAAAATTACAAACTGATCTCTATTACCACAAGTTAACATTCATGTTGCAGCACTGCAGTATAAGAGTTTTATTTCCACTTCCTTTCTGTATGTGCTGGAGCATATTCACATTTAATTCTTCCAGGCTCTCTTTCTTTGTGTTTTACTGCCTGTGAAAAGAATGCCTTTGATAATACCATTTTAAATACGCTTTCATATTTCTGGGCCATACTTTCTCATACTCCATGCTTTGCAGCTTACATGATAAACTGTGGTCTTTTTCATGTTCCCGATGATGCAGTGGAAGACAGCAGACAGCTATAGAGCTCTTTTGTGGCTTAAACCTTTTATTTTATTGATTTTTATTTATTTTTAATATTCTCCTATAATTGCAATGCAACTGAAGTTTAGCCTTTAAATTCTGATGTACTTTCATAGGAGGGTGTGCAAGTCTTGGAACTGTTTGTTCACTTGGTATTAAAGATTTCTCTGGTACTCTGATTGGAAAAGTGTTTTGCAGTGCAAATCTCTTGCTACCAACAAATCAGTAGTTACCAGGACGAGCATTACGCAGAGTGGTATTTCAATGTGTGCATTATGAGCTGATGTCTATTCACTGTGCCAACCCAAATTCCAGTCTAGGTCTTCACGTAATGCCAATCGGATTATTGAAATCCAGGATATGCTGATCTGGAACAGCCTGTCAGGATGTACTCAAGGATCTAATCTTAACTCCAAATTTAGTTTAAAATACTAGTATTGTTCCTTTCCACAAAGCCTCATTCTCACTTTCTTCCTGAATTAACAGGCAAGCTAAACAGATTCTTACCTAGGTAAGAAAGTAGTATTATGACTAAAGTAGTATTATGAGTGGCCGTACTGCCTAGGTGATTAGACAGCACTGCAAAATCAAGTCATTTTATATATTTGTGTATTTAGTTATTTTAAATGACTGCCTTTTTTTGCAGATCGAATAATACAATGTCAACTGGAAGGGCACGAACGAAAAAAAAGGCATGTTCTGCCGACCAGTCTCCAGACAACCTTCCTCTGAGGAGTTCTGGAAGACAGGTATGGTTCATGCCCTGGTATTTTTTATTTTCTTTTGGCATTTATAAAGCAAGTGGGCTTCATTGTGGGTAAGCTGGGACTCGAGTAGTTAACCAGAGAAAGGGAGGATTACTAATTCTGTGAATAAGTAGGCGAAGTGTACCATTTGTGAACAATATTCAGAAAAGAAAAATGCTCAGTGTAACCTGTAAATACTGGATGTGTTAAAAATACAGCCACAGGTTTCTGTATAGCCAGACAAAACTGTCTGCTCATCCAGATGAGGCCTAAATCAACACAATACACAGTACCTTTGAGGCCCAGAAGAGACATTTGCTATATGGCTTTATATCTGGAGTCAAAAAAAGCCACAAGCCTACGCTAGTATTTTATTTGAGGTGCAGATAAGATTGCCAGTAATTAATATCAGTAAGTATGTGAAGAAGATATTTTCTGAAGGAGAAACAGAATGGATGATGAGGCTTGACTCATTAGCATGTGATAGAGCTTAAAATATGATTTAAACTGGAAGCTTTGCTTATAATTTCTCCACTGGATCAGCTAGACTAAGGCAGGACATTTTTAGCTTTAAATGATATTTCCAGGCTTACTGGTTATTTTATTTTTTTTTTCTTTTTTGGTAGAAAAACTGACCTAGTTTGACAGCTGTTTCATGCAGCAGCTATTTCACAATGGATACAAACATTTTCAGTAACACCATTTTAACCATTTGATGCTATCCACAAGCTGCAAAACTCTCTGAATGCCATCTTCTAGAAGATGCATTTGTGTCAATTCTGGTCAGATTTCAACTGTTCTTTATTAGGTGAAGAAGAAAGCGGCTGAAGCAGCAGATGATGATGATGAAGCATCAGAGAAGAAATACAGAAAGTGTGAAAAAGCTGGATGCACTGCAACATGTCCTGTTTGCTTTGCAAGTGCAGCTGAAAGGTTTGTTTCTTTTTATCTGCATATTCCATAGATTTTTCTAAACTTGCAGCTGAAATATAGGATCCCAACTGTATTCTGAAAAATCCCTTTATTTCTAAATGCAGAGGGAGGATCAAAAGGTTCTTATAGGAGTCCTAAGATGCCAGGAGAGTGTCACAAGTTATTCCTGTTGTGGATAACTTTCTGCTATGCAAGTTGCCAATTCAGATATAGAATATCTTTAGAATACATTTATTTATGTTATTAGTGGTGTCTTCTGGAACATGCCTTGCTTCTGTGAAACTTAAAGCGTATTAGTGTAATCTGAGAAAGCTGAACTTGCTTCAAGATGGAAAATGAAACCATCATTTGCTGCAGAAAGTCTGTATCGCTATTGTTGGCATGCTTTGCAGTCTGAGGTGAGATTCTGACCTTGAAATTTTAGGTCTTTGGAGACAGTTGCACTTATTTGAACAATTCGGTTTTGAGTTGTTTGTGGCTTTTGTGTGCGAGTCCGTTTGCATTCTGACCCTGGCAGCACTGAGGTGCTGGCAACATGTATCTATAATAAGCAATGTTAGACCTCATTATGCAGGAGGCAGAAGGTAATTATATAGCACTCCTCCCTTTCTTCTTCCCTGAGACAAACTTTCCTTGTTTTGTTTATTTCCCAGTGATATAATTCAGTGCTTCATTTCTGTGTGGATTATTCTTTGGTGGCAGGAGGTCGATGTATTCTGGGTGTTGGCATAGGAAAACCAAGTGTTTTGGCAGTTACTTAAGAGAGCTGTAGGGGGAAAAAGCACCTGAGAGATCAGCCTTGGCGATTTTGTTTTCATTAAGAAAACAATATAGTGCTTAGTCATCTTTTTGAATTGTTATCTTAATATTTTGATTTCCATCCCTCCTGCTCCCCCAGGTACATACTTTCAACATTATTTATTTGAGATGAGATCATTTTGTGGCTAGCTATTTCAGTTAGTAGCTTAGGTCATTGCTTTTTACCTTGCGCTTTTTACCTCGTGCTTTTATCTTGAAACATTTCATAGGGTTTAATGAGAGTTTTCTAAGTGAAGACTGATCGCTTTGTCTGATGAATATAATTTTTGTTATAGAATCATAGAATAGTTAGGGTTGGAAAGGAACCTAAGATCATCCATTTCCAACCCTCCTGCCATGGGCAGGGACACCTCACACTAAAATGGATAATTTAATGGATAATTATAATGATAATAAATGGATAATTTAATGGATAATTTTGTCAATGGATATTTCTATCTGAGAGTAAAAAGAATAAATGCCCAGAATGTGTAATTGCTTCCTGAGGGTTTTCTCATTGGGTTCAAATCACAGCCAACTCAGTCATGTGAAAAAAATAAGCAACATCTGTTTTGTGTTCAGATTTGCCGTTATAGTTTTGTCAGTTATTCTGGGGATGGGATGTTACAATGATTTATAAATCAATTGATCACACGTACAAGGAAAATACTAATTTAAATGATACCTCCCACCCCTGCCCTAATACCAGAACAAAATGGAACAAAGAAACTGTACGTTCCTGTGGAGGGGAACTTTGTTGTCTTATAAATTTGTAAAATGCGTAGTGTGTCACAGCACATACCATAAGAGCAAATGTATTTCATGCTCAGGAAACATCTGCTTAAAGGGTATTAAGGCAGGCTCAGTTGACCATTGTTAGCAGGAGGTTGCTGGAAGGCAATCTGGCTATAAAACTGCACATTGTGTACGTTTTGCCTCTGTTGCATCTGGTGTTGCTTAGTTTGGGAAATGGAAATGTTTGAGACAATTGAAATGATCTTATTGTTGTGCATATGACTTCAGTGCCTTGTGCAAGTCAGCCTGCATGAATGTAACATAAAGCCCTGGCTTGTCCTGAATGTTTTGTTCATGTTCTAGAATGTGCTACTGTCAAAAGAAAGATTTTTTTTTTTTTTTCCCTAAATGTATCATTAATCTATTTCTGTGTCTCCTGTGTTACAGATGTGCTAAAAATGGGTATACATCTAGATGGTATCATCTTTCCTGTGGGGAACACTTCTGCAATGAATGTTTTGACCACTATTACCGAAGGTAGATCTGCCAATTAAGGTTGTGCTTTTTCAGTGCTTACTAAAATTTGGCAGTAGTTTCAACTGGTGAAACATCACACACACATAAACATAATACAAAGACTTCTCCTCTGTGCTTGCTTTATTCAAAGTAAAACTTAGATATTGGCGCTAAAACTGCAGGTGTTTTATGGACTAATCATCAACTTAAATACAGCAGCATGAATAAAGTGGTTACTTTAGGCAGGCTGGTTTGTGTGTACAGTTGTCCTGGGTTCAGCAGTAGCAATCATTTTTCTCCTTCTTAGTAGCTGGTGCAGTGCTGTGTTTTTGATTTTTGGTC